>PYAF01003465.1:573868-618610 GCA_007407185.1 Glycine tomentella
ATATTAAATATAAAAAAAAAGAAATAAAAAAAATAAAAGCTTAAAGTTAAAGTTGTAAGGAAATGCTACTTTAATAATATTTTAAAAAATATTAAAAATTACTAAAAAATTTACTTATTAAATAGTCAAATAAATTTTTTAGTTAGTAAAAAAAATTAGAAGCATAAATGTAAGTAAATATTAGAATATAAATTAGAATGAAGTTGATTTGCTCAACCTTGATAAACTAGATAAAATTAAATAATAAAATATCAATTTTATTTCTAAGATAATATAAATAAGAAAAAAATATGATTTCATCTTATATTTTCTTTAATAATAATAATTTCTAATTTTAGGAGTTATTTTTATTTTTTTGATAGAATATAAAGTTTTTATTTTACCTCAATTACATATACCAAATTCTCTATATCTAAATAAATTACTTGATTCATCATTGAATACGAAGGTTTATCGAGTGCAAGTAATCAAAGTTTATCTCATTGTTATTTTCTTTTTTTCCCAAAAACAAAGATTATATTAATTATTAATTAGTTAACATTAATCTTTCAAAAGGAGCCACTCGTGTCTATATGTGCCGCCTTGATCCTGTATATAACGTTGGGAGAGAAATCAAGATCTGAGAAGTTTCAACTTTCTTCAATCCCTCTTGCTCTATTTTAATCTAATATCTTCTAGAGATTCTTCTCGTGCCAAGCCATTTTTTTTAGCAGGTTTCATGTCAATTCTGTTTGTGTCCGAGGTTTGCCAAGTTTTGTTTTTTATTTTCTGAAATCTCATTATTATATTGTTCAGACATTCCCATTTTGAGATTTTATCTATTAGGAAGAGACCCTTTTGCTTCCGAATGAGAGTGTCCAATGAAAGTTTGGTCCTTGATGCATAATTAAATTGTTCTATTGATTGGTGGCAAGTCAAAAAGGTATCGGCCTTTTCGTAAGAGAATATTGTTTTTTTTAGTAAGATTATATATGGTGTTGTTGCTATATTTAATTAAAGAACCTGCAAGGTCCTGTGTGCTTCCTGTTTCAGCAATCTCTTCCCTTTTCAGCATTGCCATAATCTTCTTGTTCTTGTTCTTCTTCTCATGGCTCGTATGTTAGGCTATGATCCTTGTTCCCATTTAAGTAGGGCCTTTTCCCATTTTCCTTCTGTTTCTTCCTCTGAGGCTAACAGAAACGTTGGATTCACTCTTAAAGCCTGTTTTGATGCCAATGGCGGTGATAATGCCAATAGGGTCTTTGTGAAGGAAAAGACAAAGCCCAATGGTTTTGCATGTGTTCCTCACCCACCCTTGTTAGGTGGTTTAGAGAAGGGTATTGATGTTGAAGATAGATCTTTGGGTGGAAGTCCTACCAAACCCTTTTGTTTCTCTGATCAACAATTGCCCCAGAAACTTGTTGTTGCTGTTGATGTTGATGAAGGTATGTATTGATGTATGCATGTGCCCCCCCATCTTTTTTTTTTTTTTTTAATCTTATATGGTATCTTCTTAGGCCTGGCTTAGCTATTTTGTCTTGTAATTTTCTTTGAAAAACCTGTGCTGAATTGTGATCCTGTTCAAGTTTCATCAATTAGTCTGGATCGATATTGCATTTCCTGTCCTTTTATTTTTTTAGTGTGTTTTTTAAACAATATTAAATGATTAAGAAACTGAGTCAGAAACCCCCTCCCTGGGTGCATGAAACAGTCAGTTTATTCTGCAATTCAAACTGAAGCTTGAGGAATGTTACATGTATTATGTATAGTTTCCTTAATTTAATTGGTCAATGTTTGAGTTGAGACTTTCTTTGAATTTCTTTTGCTAAATGTGAACTTATATCGTTCTTGGTAATTCATAGAACATAAACATAGCTCTAGCATTATCCACTTTTGTGTTTCCTCTAATGTGTAATTTTTTCATTTGCTTTTTTATATAAGCAGTATTAGGAAACTTTGTGTCAGCTCTGAACGAGTTCATAGCAGATCGATACTCATCAAATTGTTCAGTTTCTGAGTATCATGTGTATGAGTTCTTCAAGGTAAACTTGATAGCTCTTTCAGTAATTCTATTTTTTATTCATGATAAGTAATTGGAAATTTGGAATTTACAAATTTTGTATTTACAATAATACAATAACTCGCATGTTCTTTCAAAGGCTCCTTTCCCCCCTTATTCACTAATCCTCTACAAAAGAATTGTAACCTTAGATTTCATACCAAAAAAATTACAATAGATGTAGTATTAGAAGCTATTGGCGAAACAGCTGCATGGAAACCCAACTTTTATGGAATTAGGCTTATTTTAGATGATTTACTTTTCTTTGATAATGATATTCCATGATGTAATTTTAAGTTTAATCTATCATTAATGATTGATTTTATATACATCTAATTTTAAAGGTTTGTTAGGTAGTTGAACAAGACTTAATAGAATGAGATATAGATTGGCAAACGGTGTGTCTTAGGACGGAATGGAGAAAATCTATAAGTTTGGTGAGGGTTAGACCCGTTGTTATCTCTATGTATCACATGTTATCTATTCTTCATTTTGCCTGCATAGTATAAGTGGGGAACTCTCCTCTCCACAAATGTAGAGGTTGGCATGCAAACAGACGTTCTGTTCTGCTTTCCTTGGTTTCACACTTTGTAGTACTTCTTTTTAACCTTATGTCCTATTCTACTTTCTTTTCAAAGTACACCAAACATAGAACAAACCCATTTGATATGTTCAGCTCAGTTCTAATGTGTCAACCAAACTCTACCAAAGTGATGAAGCGTCATCAGTGAAATTGTAGTCACAGATGTATTACTGTTTTAGTTAATGGGTTCATGTACAAGATCCATCCAGGACATAGAAATAAATTCACATGGACCTTGAATATTGTTTAGATGCCCAAATTGTTTGCGAGTCTTACAGTCATTTAATTTTCTAGTTGACGTTACATTGAATACTATAGATTATTTATGTGATATATTCAAGCTATTTTTCACTGTGTCTTTGAATCTTACAATTTGATACAATTAATGATTCACAATTCAAAAATTAACCTAACAATTCACAATTCGAATTGTGATTAGATATATAGATAACTGCTTGTATAAATGGAACCATGTATTTCTGTTAACTCTTAATTCTGTTCTATGATGGGTTTCTTGGCATCTCTAGATTTTTCATATTTTTCTTTCTGAGTACATTTATGTTATCTTTCCTTGAGCTGCAACGTACTGTATGCATGAGGTGTATCTGGCTTCTACCTCCTTGGTGCCATAAATGGAAATTCACTGATGAAAAGATAACGTGCTTTTAATGAGACATTTAATCCATTGTATTGCATTGAATGAGCATGTCTGTATGTGAGTCTGATGCACCTTTGATTTTTCTGTTACAGATATGGAACTGCTCACGTGACGAAGGTAATTGCATATCTGTCAATCACATAGATATTGTTTTGTGTGAAATTGTGAATTAGTCTTCTGTATTCCTACTTCATTTCTTATGAAAATTTGTGGGATAATTAGATATAAATTATTTGTCTTTCTTATTTCATTTTCACCTGGTTCATTGATTGAAGTGTGTTATATTTTGAAATTTGGCATCTTTCAGGAGATCAGGTCTATTGTAAATCAAGTTCTTAAATCAGTGTAATTGTGGACCAAAAAATTGTCAAATTATAATTTTTTGCATACCATGCTAATAGGGAGCAACCCTTGTCATGGAAAAAGGGAAAAAAATAAAATAAAGCAGTCCAAGATCCTGAGTTATATTCATGCTGCAGTATATACAAATGAAGCACCAACAAGAGAAATAGAGCAGGTGTAGTTATTAAGAATATGGAAAATGAGAGCCTAAGCTCTTAAAAAGGATACAACCAGAGTCTCAGCTCCTCAGAGAAACATGCCTTCCTTTATTCCCCACTCCAAATATTCCAGACCTTGGGCTTCCCATGGTTACAGGATGTTAAATATCTAGGATTCTATCATATTCATATTCTTGTATGTAAACTATTGATTATGTGAAGAGTCAAACAAATCAATAACTTTATCGAGTTGTTTTATATGATGAGGATTATATGCCTAATGAAATTCATAAAGTTTATGCATTGTTCTGACTTCTGAGTGCCTTCTTGTTGTGCAGCAAATAATCGTGTTCATGAGTTTTTTGAGACACCATACTTCAAGTCAGGGATCCAACCTATCCCAGGTGCTCAGACATCCCTGCAGAAGTTATCAACATTTTGTAGCCTATCAGTTGTAACGTATGATGTTGGTATTGAATAGTTATTTTACGTCAACCTATAGCAGAATCTGGTCAGCATCAACTAACAGCTATTTGTATATTATATGATCAGATCTCGGCAAAATGTAATCAAGGATCATACACTTGAGTGGATAGAGAAGCATTTTTCAGGATTGTTTCAGGAGATTCACTTTGGAAACCACTTTGCCCTTGATGGGATGTCTAGACCAAAGTCGGAGATTTGTAGGTATGCCACTTAATCCTGTTCACCTTCATTTCTCTGCTTTTGCCTAAAACTGTTGTTTCCTTGTCAACATTTTTTATCTACGCTCTGGATAGGCAAATCCAAAAAGCTGAAAGCTTACTTGTTCCAATGGTTAGTTGCTGATAGATTCCTTGTATACTGTTAGGTCTATAAATGCTACGGTTCTCATTGATGATAACCCAAGATATGCCACAGAGTGCGCTGAAGCTGGAATTAGAGTCCTACTTTTTGATTATGAAAACTCGTATCCTTGGTCCAAGACCAAGTCAGCTGATGAGCATCCCCTGGTGATCAAAGTTAAGAACTGGGAAGAAGTTGAACAACAATTGATGTCATTGGTAGCTTTATAGTTACTAAAATCCTGCAGCAAGGATTTGTTAAAAGCCCTCTTATTAGATTAAGTAGTGGATAGTTCTTATGCCTGAAATATCTAATTAAGACACCATAAAGGTGAAATTAGGGGAAGTAACTGCAAGAAGTTATAGTCCAGTCTGGAAAAATATAAAATTACCTGATTATATTCTTTTTACCAATATGAGAAGTAACAAACAGAAGTTGTTCACTGTGAGGGAAATTATCACGTATTCCTATTTGGATCATTAGGAAAGATTTGTTTACATACTCCATGAATATTTAAGTGAAATGCATATCATAGGGTTCTATCATCATCTAACAAAGCATTCTGGACCATCAAGTTCTTTAATGTTGGATGGATCTTGGTGATACTACAGAGGTCTTGTCCCATTAGCTGTTGTTGGTTATATGAATCAAATGAAATTATGTTGTCACAAAGCAAGTCTTAAAAAGGCAAATTAGATATAAATTTTCCCCTTTTAACTGTTTTGTACATAGTTTTTCTCTCTCTTTCCCTTCAACTCTCAAGTATTGGCCAATTGTCCATATGATCAACTCTCTTATTGGGGCTTCTTCCGGTCTATTTCTCTGTTTACTTAATAGGTGGCATTCTTATTTTTTCTATAATGTATAAATAACTATATGTATCTTGTCTTTTATATTCAACGATTCAGTGCAACATCCTCATTTTTGCAAGACTCTTATTCACTCTTCATTGTCCAATATTCAAGAATGAATACCATAAATCATGGTTGGTTTTATGGTTATACGCTAACTGGGTTTTGAAAAACATCTTTTGGTAACAAATAACACCTTAACTCCTGAAGCTTTTTTCAAAATCATGTACCTAACATAAATGAATGAATCCTTTACCAGGCTCTAGGTGCCTATTTAAGACCATACAAGGCCTTAATCAACTTGTACACCATTATTTCCTTCCCTTTGATCACCAAACTTGGAGATTGAGTGACATAAACCTGCTTATCCAGGAATCCATTTAGAAATGTTGATTTCACGTCCATGTGGAATAGCGACCAACCATAGCTACTAGTAAAAGCTATCACCAATATCACAGTCTCCAATCTTGCTACTGGAACAAATACTTTAGTATAGTCCATCCCTGGCTTCTTGAATCCTATAACCACTAACCTTGCTTTGTATCTAGCTACTGACCCATTTGGATTCAATTTTTCAGTTTGAATACCCATTTACATCTATGTTTTTCTTGTGAGGAGGTAGCTTTTTTCAGTTAATTCCAAGATGTGATCCTCTCAATTGGTTCTAATTCTTCAAGCATGGCTTTCTTCCACACATCTTCCTGCAAAGCCTCTTCATGATCAATTGGTTTTGCATAGGCTATTAGAGAAAAATGGAATAAGTCTCCATAAGGTGTGATTTCACTATCATGAAGTATCTCATAATCCGAGAGTCTAGATGGAATGTGTCTTTCCCTTTGTGGCCTTTGAGTCTGATTCACATTAGTTGTTGCTTCAATCTCATCATTTGATTCCCTTCTGTTATGCTCAGATTCCAAGTGAACATATTGTAACTGAATTGAAACACTTGGATTTTGACTGCTGCTACCTCCATTCTACCAATTCCATGAATCAACATCACACATAATCACATCCCTGCTAACTTCAATTTTCTGTTTATAGAATTATATAACCTGTATGCACCAATTGGATGATAGCCAATTAGAATTATAGGCTCACTTTTTATCCTGCAGCTTCTTTCTCTTTACATCAGGAATGTGTTTGTAACGTAGGAAACCAAACACTTTGAGGTGACTCACCAATGGTTTTCTTCAAATCCAATATTGTCCAGAAACTTTCTCCTTTAGTCTCTTGGTTGCAGTAGTTAATGCTTCACCCCAAAAGTTATGTGGCAAGCCTTTCTACTTAAGAAAACTCGTTGCCATATCAAGTACTATTTTGTTTCTTCTTTCTGCTAGACCATTGTGCTGTGGAGTGTAAGGTGTTGTGACTTCATGTTGAATGCCATCATTTCTCATAGAAATCTTCAAACTCCCTAGAGGTATACTCTCCACCACCATTTTCCTCAAAACCTTGAGCAATTTACCACTTTGTCTTTCAACCATTGATTTGGACCTTTTGAAAACTTTAAACACTTCACTTTTAGCATTTATCAAGTATAGCCACATCATTCTAATGTGTTCATCAACAAAAGAGATAAAGTATTTGTTGCTACCTAGTGAAGCTACCTCAAAAGGTCCACACACATTAAAATGTATCACATGTAACATTTCAAATGATCTCATTGGCAAATATGAGCAAAAAGAGTTCCTAGATCTAAAGACCAAGCTTCTGAAAAGGAAGCACCTTCAGTGATTGTAACCATAAGTAAAACTGGGTTTGAATCAGAATCCTCACGTGCAACATTGGCTTCTTGGTTGTCTACTTTTTGTTTTCTGTTTCCTTTTTCCTTTTTTGTGCCAACACTCCTCAGCATAGTGGCCAATAGGGGTGTTCGCGGGTCGGTTCGGATTGGTTTTGGCCAAATTTAGGACCCAACCCAATCAAATTTGATCGGTTCAGTTCGGTTCGATTTTCAGGAAAAAAATTGAAACTCAACCCAACCCTTCATGAACGGTTCGGTTCAGTTCGGATCACCGGATTACCCATTTAATTTTTTTTGGAACTACTATTTTATATCACGTTTCTTTCAAATATCTCATACAATTAACACAATATTATCAAATGTATGAAAGTTGTAAAACTTTTATAACATGAATATTGTGTTGGTCCCAGATTAACTCAAGAGGGGGAGTGAATTGAGTTTTATAAGATAATAATTTAAAATCGAACTCAAAGCAATAATATGGAGATTAGAGATAAAGACAATCAATTTTAACGTGGAAAAACCAATTGGGTAAAAAATCACGAAGCCCAAATTGGATAATCAATCCAATAGACAACTCCACTATGACAATTTTATGTACAAGAGTTCCTAGTATCCTAATTTCCTAGTCTACCCTTACACAACAATTATCCCAGGTACCCTTGTTTTCCAGCAAAAAGCTTTAGTCTCAATTCACTAAGAATAGAGACAAACTGATATCCTTGTTTCCCAGCCAGACTGGTATCCTAGTTTCCTAGCCAGAAGTCGCACGTCTCAATTCATCAAGAATAAAGACAAAACTGGTATCCTAGTTTCCCATTTGCAACCTTTTCCAAAGTCAAGAAGAAGAATATAATAAAATAGTTACCTTTACGCTTCTATTCCTTAAGCAAATAGGTACCTTTAAATCCTGATGGAGAGTTGAAGAATCAGACTTGCCAAATTCTTCTATATGATCTCACAACAATTTTGTCAATGGTGCAAACATAAACTCTCTAAAACTCTAATATTATTTGGAACGGAATGCATACATGAACATCAAAATATGTTTTTATTTATACTAATTTAAAGATATGATTTTAACCAATTTTTTTGAATGTAATCCTAAATATATTCTATCATATTATCCAATGCAATCTTAAAGATATTCTATGATATTATGTAATGCAATCATAAAAATATTATATCCTATTTTTTAATACAATATTAAAAAATATTTTATCCTATTTTTGAATGCAATCTTAAACATTTACAATACCACACTTTTTTTTATTGTCAAATTATTTTTAATTTTTAATATATATATAAAAATAAAAATTTATATTATTATTATGGGTTCACAGATTGGGTCATCGGGTCAACGGATCTGTAAATCTAAACTCGTGACCCAACCTGTACATGAACGGTTTTGATCGGTTCGGTTCGGTTTTGACCCAAGTATATAAATGACCCAACCCAAACTATTTGGATCGGTTCGGATCAGTTCGTGTTTACGGATGACCCGTATCCGTGAACACCCCTAGTAGCCAAACTTACCTCACACAAAACATTGAATCTTCCTTCTGTCTTTCTTCTTTTGATTTCCCTGATCTAAAGAACCAGCCTCTCCCCTATGAGAAGATTTTGCTTTATCTTCAACGTTGGACTTTCCTTGATTGAAATTCCAATATCTCTTAGAAAATATCTCTTGCACTTGCTTTCCTTTCCATTTTTCCGAATTACTTTTCACCCGTGACTGCAAAGCTTGATTTTCCACTTTGATCTTATTCTTTTGAATCAACTTTAATTCTTTTGCTTCTAAAGATCCTTGCAGCTCCTCATTCTTCATAGGCTTTACATCTATAGATTCTTCAATCGCCACCACTATGTTATCAAAATTCTGAGTGAGGCTGCGCATGATCTTGTCTACGATCATTTGATCTGTGAATCAGTTCACTATAGCCCTTCAGCGCATTTGTGAGACTAAATATGTGACTAAAATAGACACTCTTTCTGATTCTTCCATCTGCAACAATTCATACTGCCTCCTTAATGCTTGGAGTCACACCTTTCAAATCTTCTCTCCATCAGTGAAGCACTTCTCCAATATATCCCAGGCTTCATTGGTTGTACATGCTTTGGAGATCTGAAGAACCTATGATTAGCTTTTCGGGAAATTTCCAAACGAACAATTTCAATGAAATCTTTCAATTTCTGCTAGGCAAGAGTATAGCAAATTACAAATTCTGTCTTGATAGGGCATGTATTTTTATTACTATTAAATTGAAATAGTTAATGGTGGGGTTACGCAAGCATACATTTCATGCTTGTTTGGGTAATAGCAATGAGATTCCCCAATATCATGCTAAGAATAGCTAGGATTTCCAGAAGAAGATGCCATTCGTTTGATGAGAAATAAAAAAGGATATCGAAAATTCGAGTGGCTGAAGCTGAAGCAGCTACTTTCGAATATATTCGTAGACCGGGTGTACTGATCCGTTTTAAATTTAAAAAAGTGTTATATGATCATTTTCTATTTCTTTTATACCATAGAGTTAAAACTAAAAAGGGACAAATAGTCCATTTTGAAAAAACTTATTGTCAACCTCTTTCAGATATGAATATACCTGATTCAGAAGGGAAGAACTTGCATCAGTATCTCAATTTCAATTCAAACGACCGCGTCTAAAAAAAGAAAAAAAATGGACCTTTTTTAAAGACATCCCTCGAGCTCCGCAGAGGTTCGGCTTCTCACTAATAAGAAAGGGTGGGGGGGAGAAAAGAGGACAGGGACGCTCCCCGCTAACCGAAGTCTTGGATTTTTCTTTCAAAGGAAAGACAAGCAGTGGTTTCTCAAAGATACTCGCATACACGCTCTGGTGGATCAAGAACAAAGCTTTGCTATCCCATTTTACTGCATCTTGTGTATAGCTCTTTGTGCATAAGTAGGATTATCACCAAGTTCTTAGTATCCATTATGCACAATTTCAAGCACATCATCTTCATCTGCACGCTCCATCGCTCCCGATTCTTGCCATCAAGAATTGGCAAATTCCAAGGGAATCCACCATTGCCCGCCATGGTTGCAACAACAACAATAGAAGGAAGAAGACGTAATGATTGCAGTGACAAAATGGAAGAGGAATGTGTTGTCTCACACTCAGCAAAATCTCAAACGAATCTCTCTTGATCTTGCTCTCACTCACTCGTGATCTCACACACTTTCCCTTTGATCTTCACAAGGCTTTGATACCAGTTTGATAGAGCAAGACTCACTCACACAATGTTTAGAGAGAATGATGATGAATGTGTGTTATTGAAAAATCTCTATAAATTGGATTACATCAACTCCATATATATATGGAGAGAATACAAACAAACTAACACAACTAACACAAGTTAGTTATTAACTAACTAACCTCCAAACCTAACTAACTTTTGAATCATCAGTTATTCACTAACTAACATAACACACACACACATATACACACACTTCTGTTGGGAAAAAGATACTAATTTTCCCTTCCAGGACCTGTTATGAATGGTCTTGCACAAGCAAATACTTTATACACAAACAATAATTATGCAAGCAACACAACACAACTTTTAACGTAAAAAACCTTCTCAATGTGAGAAATAAAAACCACGGGACCGATCTCGGAGTCCACCCAAATTTTTCACTATCAATAAAGTGAGATTACAAAATGGTTCCAACAACCATTACAATCAACAGACAACTTCAACAAAAGTTGTATCAAACCGTCACAAGAGGCAAACATACAAAATAAGCTTTTGTACGAAATTAATTTCTACCACCAGAAACAACAACAAACAAATCCCTACGGTCAAACTGACTTGTTGCAAGAGAGGAACGCACTGGTCAATTTTGAGGACAATCTAATGGTTGAGCAAAGAGATAACTCTTTCTCAATATCACTTCCAGAAACAAGATAGAACAGAGCAGAAATTCTGATAACCTCTATTTTCAGTTGAAACAATCTCTCTTGGAACAGTTCAATGAATGATTCGAATGGTCATAATATAGAAACAGATCTTATTAACCGTTCCTCAAATTTTGAATGCAATCCAACGGTTAGTTTGAGAGAAACATCCCTTTCAATAAAATTGCACACTTCAGAAAATGGTTTCATAACCGCTTCGGTTTGGGAATTTCCGGTTATACTTACAAGCCTTTATTCACAAAACCAACCGTTAGATGTTAATATTGGTGAGTCATGAACCTTCTTAAAAAGTTTTACCAAGATCCAACGGTTAACTAAGGAGATAGGGAAGATTGAAGGATGACAGTTATTACCCTTCTCCACATGCGAATTTGGCGGTTTCTTTCTCCTCTCCTTTTTCTCTCTCTTGTGGTTTCAAATTAACCGCCAACTGCCAACTTCTTAAAAGAAGTAACTTCTGACCTATTAAAATAAGGAACTCTAATCTTTCCTTATTGGGCTGGACTTGACTTAGGATTCAAACCCAACAAATCTCCCCCTCCAGTCCAATGAGGGAGATTCCGAACATTAATCATCAAGTGAAATTCATACCGGCAACCATTAACTTTTTGAAAATCGAGAGGGGTAAATATTTGAGAGATTTTACACCAATAGATCATGAGTAACCATATAAGTGAACTAGACACCACTCCTTACTTATATGATGCTCAACTTTTCTATTTTTATTCTATGTGGGACTTTAACTCACACTTGTACTCCAACAACTTCTTCATGCTCTCCATTCTTTCTGAAACTACAGGGCTCTATTAATTTAGACACTGGAATTAAGGTCTTTGTTGTTATCCTATAACTTTTCATTCCTCTTTTTTCACAAACTTCATAGAATCATGCCAAACTATTCTTGGGGTTGCACAAGCAACTTCATGAGGATTCTGAAGCATAAAATCAACAACATTATCACTCTAATCAAGTTCTTCATGAACAACATTCCGTAAAGGCATCACATGTCAACAAGCCTGGGCCTTTCCACTGGTGAAAAAAATATGCCATGCATTTTCTAAACCTATAGGCTAACTTGACATAGTAAATGCTAGTGGAGTAGGTATGAATAATATTGGCAGCATCATGATTGTGAATGAAAGTGTTTTACTAGTAGCCATGATAGTGCATAAAACTCACATCCAAAAGAAGAGAAGATTAAAAATATCTAATTAAGATAGTACAAAGGGTAAAAGTCACACACACACACACTCTAAATTATGTATTCTAATTTCCAATAAAGAAATGCTAACAACACATTTTCTAATACAGCTTTTTATTTTTTTTTAAAGGGGAGAAAAAGGCCTCGAGGTAGAAAGGAGCACCCTCCACCCTACCAATCCCACACTCCAATGACCCCAAAATTTATTAATGAAAAAAGGAACTATAAAACCAACAAGTGGATGGGGGTGGGGACCAGGCCAAAACCCAGTCAATTAAGAAACCTATACTAAGGTAGCCCACAAACATCATGGGCAAAAAACTCCTTACAAAATGAAGGGACAAAATTCAACAAAAAAATAGTTTCACTATTATCCACAACAAAATTTATAATCCTATTTGTAGAGTGATTGTCTTCTCTAAATATGTGCGGGACTCTTAATCTGAGGTGACAAACGCTATACATGTAACAACCCACCTATTTCTCAAAATACATGATTTATTATTGACGAAAATTTATTAAAAAAACATAGATAAATACAATCTCAATTAAAATCAAATTCAACCAATAACAACATAGTCACACAATTCAATCCAAAGTTTCAAAGTAGAATTATAAACAAGATGATACTAACAAAGGATCAATTAACCAATATTCCACGAATTCATCAACTAGTTCTTAGTCTAAAATTCTAACAAGATAAAAATTCTTCTAATTAAACTAAAAGTTCAATTAGGTGATTGTTTCAACAAATCGATATGCAACAATAAGAACATTATTTAAAAAAAATACTAATTCAATATTAAATCTAGTTTAAATAGTATAAATAATAAGATTATATAACAAAAACAAATATAAAAAATTAATAATTTTTATAATATATTATTTAATATTTTTTTCAAACAATAAATATAATTATACAATCACTTTTCTCTATTATCTCTTTTTTTTATTCAATTTGCTTCTCATCTTTTTAAACGGATCACTAATATTATACTATTTAATATTATAACATTTGTGTTATATACGTAATATATTAAATGAATATACTATACTATTTATTTTAATATATAGTATAAGTGGTGCAGTTTAAAAAGAATAGAACATCTAAAAAAAAAATAGAACGGTAAAATACTATTATGTACAAAGAGATTTATAACAACTCTATCTTATTAAATATTTTTATAAAAATAGAACTCTACCTCATTCAACCAATTGGTTTATAGTTCCTTGTATTTGTAACATCTTCAAAATTATATCTTGAGTTTATATTTATAATTGAATTATGGAAGTGTGATAATGGTAAAAGAACCTAAATAATACAATTTAAATAAAAAATTACCAATTTGGGGCAGTTGGAAAACTATTTACAAATCTGGGGCCCTAGTCACGCTTGGTTCTGGGCGTGACCAGTCATGCCCAGTTCTGGGCGTGACCAGCCTATATAAATGCCCCCCGGTTTTTAGTTTTCCCTCATTTCTGACTGTTGTGCGTTCTTTACTGGAGTTGCAGAAGTGTAGTGTGAGTGATTTTGCAGCGAAACTCTGCCAACAAGTAAGTTATTTGATTAATTGTGTATATTAGTTAATATATTATATTATAAAATTGTTAGTGTTTAGGGTTTAGTGTTGCAGAAAATGTTTCTTATGGTGTACAGCTTAGTTTAGTTTAGGGTATACGTGTTAGGGTTTAGGGTACACGTTTAGGGTTTAGGGTTTACGATTTAGTGTTTAGTGTTTGGAGGGTAGTGGTTAGGGTTTATAGATTAGGGTTTACAGATTAGGGTTTAGGATCGAGTGTTTAGTGGTGAAGGGTTTAGGGTTTAGGGGTTAGTATTTATACGCCTTAGGGTTAAGGGTTTAGGGTTTAAGAAGATATTCTAACACAATTTTTTGAAATTTATGTGTACAGCGAAGCTCTGCGAAGAAGTGATTGTTTTTGTTGAGTGGAAGAAATGAGTTCAGGTGGTGACGAGTTTGTACGTGATGTGTTATTTTATAGTGGAATGAAATTTGAAGGGAGACAAGGTGTTGTTTTTGAAGGGGAGAAACGGTAGACACGTTTGAAGCGAAGCTCGACAATGGGTGATTTACATCAGAAAATTAGGCAAAAATTAGCTCTACAAGATAGCCAAAGTATCATACAGATTACGAGGAGATTATGGCAACATGAATATTACATGGGTTTTCAAGTTGTGGACGACGAAGACCTAGAATTGCTGACGAATTTTTTAAATTGCCAACGAGAGATTTTATAGAGCTATACGTGGACTTTGGTGTGGCAGATGATGTTTTACCCATTAGGTCAGTTCTTGTAAATTCTGGAAAGCCTACATAGTCATATGTTGCTCCATCTGTAAACGTGTCTGAGGAAGATTCACATGACCCAACTTGGGTTATCAATGACGATGAAAAGGATGACAATGATTTTCAATGGAGGATCGTCTTCTTGAAGAGGATGCTAGTGCGTCGGGTAATGATGACGATGCTGGTGTGGATGCGACTGGATTCCAAGCAGACACTGGTGTGGAGTCGTCTGGAATGCATCATCATCCCGACATAGGATGTTCACAATCAGAACAACTTGTTGAAGGTATGTAACATGACTAAAATGAATTATGAAGCTATGTAAAGTTTGTATGTTTTAATATTTTAGTGTGCATGCTATATTTATTCAACTACTTTTGTATTTGAAGGTGCTGAGGTGACTCCTTTTTGGGATGGAATTCCTCACTACACATATATTGATTGGAGTCATCCAAGCGAAGAAGAATCTTTTACCGGTTCCGGTTCGGGTTCAGTGCAAGGTCCATAGCAATTAGGGGATTCATTGTTTGTTAAATAAGAATTTACCTCCAAAAAGGACGCAGAGATCGCATGTAAGCGGAACCTGATGAAGGAGCATCAAGAGGCATATGTGGTTGAGAGCAAGCCTAACAAGTTTAGCATGAGGTGTATTGCTCATAATGAGGGTTGCCCATGGAGGGTTAGGGTCATTAAACCGACGTTCGGTGAGAAGTGGATTGCTTCAAGATGGGGTGGCAATCACAACTGCCTTAACGACCATATTTCACAGGGTCATAGACAGCTTGATGCTGATGTTATTGCTTCAATTGTAGTAGGTACGTGTGTTTAAAATTTTCTCTGTATGTGTTGAATAATGGTTAAAGTTAATGTGAATGTTACTTTTGCATTGTTAGGAATGATCAAGGAGGAACCGTCTGTTTTGATTGCATTGGTTTGAGAAAGGATCACCTATAGATTTGGATTCAGAGTTTCATATCGTAAGGCTTGGTTTGCGAAGCAGAAAGCAATGACAATGATTTACGGGAATTGGGAAGAATCATATGCATTTTTGCCCAGGTGGTGTGGCTACATGCTTCGTTTTTCACCAGGTTCTTTTTATGATATTCAAACCAATGATTATTTTGTGGCAAATCGACTGGTACGGGGAAAGCGTGTGTTTCATTGCATGTTCTGGGCGTTTGGACAGTGTTGCCAGACATTTAATTTTTGCAAACCAATGATTCAGATTGATGACACTCATTTGTATGGGAAGTATACAAGGAAATTGTTGATTGCCACAACCCAGGATGGCAACAACGAATGCCTGCCACTGGCATTTGCCATAGTTGAGGGGGAGACCTTGGAAGCTTGGTCATACTTTCTTGCTAACATTCGTTTTCACGTTACTCAAAGGCAAAACATTTGTCTCATTTCAGACAGGCACCGTAGCATACTATCTGATGTGGCGAATCATGCTGGTTGGCAACCCCCTTATGCTCATCACGTGTTTTGCCTTCGTCATATTGTCAGTAATTTTAATCAAAAATTCAGAAATCAACGCTTGAAGAAGACGCTGATGAATTTAGATATGGTTAACAATGATGGCATGATATTAAAATGTTTCATGTGTAAGTAGATTAGTGTTAACGGGATGATTGTTTTGCAGGTTATACTCCCTGTATGATTGATTATGAGGTGGCGTTAGCACGATTTGGTGATAGCAGCCCTCTGAGGTTGCAGAATGGGTTGATAGCATCCCCAAAGAAAAGTGGACACGTGCATATGATGTAGAGGGGAGAAGATTTGGCCATATGACGACAAACTTGTCTGAATCAGTCAACCGGGTGTTGAAGGGAGTAAGGAACATGCCTATAACTGCTTTGGTGAAACACACGTACAACAGATTGGTTGAATATTTTGTAACGAGGGGTCAAGCGGCTATTTCACAAGTTGAGGCTTCAACGCGACATTGCAGAAATGTGGTTGATGCTATGAGGCATAACCAGACCGTTGCTACAGGCCACCACGTACGTACTTATAATCTTGTGCGGACACAATTTGAGGTGGCGGAGGGCTGCGACAGGTCATATTCAGTCAACCTTGGACAGCGGTTTTGTCAAGGTAGCAAGTTTAAGACCTTCAGATACCCATGCAGTCACGCCGCAGCAGCTGCTTTGCATGTTCGTCAGAATCCTTTTCAGTATGTGGATGATGTGTTCCTCGTAAGTAATTTGGTGCAGGCTTATTCAATCCCATGGCAGCCAATTGGTAATGAAGGTGTCATTCCACCGAGTGACGGTCCAGTTATCATACCCAACAGGGAAATGTTGCGTGGAAAGGGTCGTCCAAAGGCAACTAGAATTCGTAACGAAATGGACGAAGTCGAAACTAGTCAAAGACGCAACAGATGCGGAATTTGCAAGGCTGTTGGACATAATTGGAGAGCTTGTCCTGATCGTCGTGCTGTTTCATGATTTTAGGGTCATGTTTGTAATATTAGTTGTATTAAAATGTTTTGTATTTTAGGGATGACATTATGTTTCAGACTATGTTTACCATTTCATCATCTTCATTAATTCGCATAACAAAGTTGTTTGACAACACGTTTAACATTAATTAAGAAAACAACAACATTAATTAAGAAAATAACAACACAAATTAATAGTTTCACATATCTCGTGTAGCACATATGTCTTATTCCAATTCGGGTACGGGTTTGCTAAAAACAGCTAAGATGTGTATTGGAGAAAAACGTTTCCAGTAGTTGAATTCAGCTAACACCTTCAAGATGTCTTCATCGCTTAGCAACTCTTTTATGTGATATTCGATCGTGTTGTCTGAATAAGCGTGATGCGTTGGCTGTCTAAAAAATAATTTTCTAACCACCTGTGACTTGTGGATTCCATAAGGAGGAAGTCCAACAGGCGCAACTTGCTTGATTAGATCCTTCAATGTTTCAATGTTGCAGTCTGAAGGAATGTCAAATCTGATTGGATTTGTTCCCGTGAATGCATATCCCACAAAACCGCCTTGTCGTGGTATGTTTCACTTGCAGTTGTAATATAACATTGCATCATGTGTTTGGACCATGGTGGATTGAAGCAGGTTGAGTATACCCTCAGGCTTTCTGCTTATGGTGCATAATATTTCTATAGGCCCAATGCTCGACATTTGTTCATTGCACATTAACATTACGCAAACATCGTTATCATTTGTAAGTTGAAAAGAATGAAAAAAAACATTGCTCACCTGCATGTAGGTTTGGCTGTTTGTAGTAGATTTCATCAACAAATTGGTCGCCGCTTATCATAAGGGTGTCGCTCATCCTACGCTTCAGTGTTTTAAAAGAATACTGATCGGGAACCCGCATTGGTATTGGAGAAGACATCCAAAATAAACACCGCTTTTGTTGTGTTTCATCAATCCATTTGGATAAATGAAGGCTAATTTTGAGTTATGAATGGTCTGGCTGCTTGTTTATGCTAAGAATGCCATAGTAAAACAATCTCAGAGTTACGGAGGCAAGTATTCAGATTGAGGGAGTTGTCGATGCAATTTGTGTGGGATGGTCAGCCTTATATAAGGTTCAATGATGCCCAAATGTAGGCGTGACCCCCTTTTCTATCACGTCTAACTTGGGCGTCTTCAGTAACGCCTCCATTTGTTGGGCGTTTCTGGTGACGCCATATTTGAGCGTGTGCAGTGACGCCTTCATTTGTTGGGCGTGTTCAATCTCTAATGACGGTCCTTATACTACATTTTAAGCTACACAGGTTAAGAAGTTAACCAAAAACAAATTGGTGCATAAAGTGCATAAAACTGTTATAAATTTATGAATTACAAATAAAGTTCATAACAAAAAAAAATAAACACAAATGTAAATACATATAAACACTACGACTTAGGTGGCCACCGATAATGACACGCTTGACGATCGGGCAACACCCCTCTACCACGTCGTCGAGAAGATCCTGCCTGAGGAGGGCCAGCCTGAGTAGGCGCAGCCTGAGGAGGGGATGCCTGAGGAAGCCCTGCATGCGAAGGGCTTGGCTGCGAAGGGGCTGCATATATAGGTGGGTATGCAGTCATCGGATCCTGTGATGCTGGGTGGGGATAATCAGGAGGTGGGGTGACATATTCTCCATGTACTGTCCAATCTCCCTGACGACTTGGACTATAATTAACCAGATTTTCAATGTCCTCGTTAGTCCACCTCGCACCAGGAACGTCACTACTTGTGCCACACTCCGCTGATGCCATGACCAAAGTTGGGGCATAATACACTTGCTGTGACTCGTAGTTTGACGGTGGAGGCATGCCACTCTGGGTACTGAACCCCTGATAGCCCAAATTCGACTGCTGAGAAGACTGGTAATAGAAAGCCTGACTGCCGTACGTGGGTCCTATCACTGGAGGCCTATAGCAACCATCAACACGAGGCCTGGGAGTTCCTATAGGCTCAGGCACATGGGGCATGATCCTCCGGCGACGCTCGAATTCGTGTCCCTCACGATGCCCACGGGGAACATCCACATACACCTGTGGCTCATGCTGAAGCTGTGATGCGGCTGCATGTGGGCCTGGCTCCTCCAACCGACAACTCTGTCGAAACATGCACAAAATGCGGCCAACCTCCTCGTGCAAGTAGTCCATGCTGAATCCAGGCCACTCCTGGCTGCCACTGGCACAATACAGCATCTCCAGTCCATCAAGCTACAAATTACACAACAAATTCATTAGTCCAGACAATAACGGCATGAAAATAAAATTACTTAACAAATACAATTTAAATAACACTTACACCACGACCATCTTCGCAACCATCTTAGTGATGTATCGTTTCTCGTTCTCTCTGTACCAAACCATGTACTCATGGTTTGGTGACATGAACCCAATCAATTGGGGGGGCAACTCTATGTGCTGGTCCCTCCTACCCCAACGACGGATAAAGGGTCGGAGCTTACGACTCCAATTATCCATCTGTTTCCCTCATAGGGATAGGTCATGCACGCCCTTCAACTTCCTTGGCCTTCGAGGGATGGGCTGATCCCTTCCAAATTGTCACATGCATCGGTCAGGATAACAATATTCAACTGTGTGGAAGCATATAATTGGAGTACTAGCCATCCACAACAGTCGCTCCTGCTCAGTTGCACCAAGGAAGTGATAGCCTGCATACGGTTGCCAAACCACCTGAACAAAACAATTAAACACACAATTAGGAAAGAACGATGATTACAACAAATGCAAATTATCCGAGTCAACGACCAAAAATTATGTAAATAACAACACGTACCTCATCCCGAGCAAGGGAATCTAATGTTAGCCGATACCAGGGAAGGTCATGTGGTTTAAACTTCCGTAAAGCATTAAACCTAATTTTTAAATAAATCACATTAGACTACTTATAAAAAGACTCATCAATAGCTACATAATAAAAGAAAATAACAACATATACCTGTGGCCGTAATGCCACTCCTGATGGGTAGGCTGAGGTATAGCTGGAGCAATAGGTGGGAATCTGAGCCACGCCCATATCTACAAAAGCACGTGACCCCCAGCTATACCTGGCTATATCTGTCCCTGCCAGCAAAGGGACATAGCGACAACCGACAGTGCTTCCGCCGGATCTGCAAGTAGAAGCCATGCTTCAATCATACGCGTGATGTGAGTCTTCGTAAACCTTATGACTTCAACCAATTCCCCTCCCATGTTGCCCCAGTGCGCATAATTCCTATCAAAGTAGGACAGGCGTAGGAATCCTCCTCTTAGCTCAGCCTCCTGAGCAGGATGACCAAAGACCTCCTCGATTATGGTGGGCCAGTTGTCGGACGTCACTCTGGTCACGACGTTACCGTCACTACCTAAACCTAATATACCAGCCACGTCTTCCAATGTGATGGTCATCTCTCCCTGTGACGTGTGGAATGTATGTGTTTCTGGCCTCCACCGCTCAACCAAAGTACTGATAAGTGCAGGATCGATCTGAAGTTAAGTTTAAAATAATTAATGCGTATTCAAACATATAAATAAAAAACATTTATAGGAATTACTTCATGTATACCATTGTTCAATTACAAAATTTATACCTGAATATGTCGCATGCGTGCGACATGTAAGAATCCTGCCTGCCCTAACATCACCGCAATGATTGCAGGAATATCATCGCAGTCTGGGCCCCCTGTAATCTTACCGCGCCTTATCTTTAACACACGACATTTATCCTCGTTCCGCACAGCCTGTGAAACATGCGTTCTCTGGATACGCCTCCGCAAACCCCCCCCCCCCCCATTTATACGGGGAAGGCACAACATGGGTCGTCGGATCCATTACGAAACCCTCGTCATCCGATCCAGACCGTGAAGACGCCGAAAATGATGAATCAGCCATCTATGAAACTATTTCAATATAATCAAAAAAATATTGTAGTTAATAAATAAAACTAGTGTAATGTGTTAGCAATACAAATAAATAACTAAACCCTAAACTGAAGTATTTAAATTTATTTTTTAAAAAAAATTGAAAAATAAATCCTAAAAACGTAAATTGTTTTACGTAACCAGTAAACCGTAAATTTATTTAAGCCTGAAGTAAATTGTCATTAAATTGTAATAATTTTAGGTTTAGTAGATTATAGAAAATCGCTAACCCTAGGGAATAATGTTTAGACTGGTTTAGAAAACGGCTTCATTTGGTGTGCATATCAGAAATCTCCGGGTCTTTAGATTTGCAATGAAAATGACATGTGGGTATGGGATAATCCTAATTTTGATGATGAATTAGAACCCTTTGCTCGCTGCTTGAGAGTCTCATAGTTGGTGGGTATGGAGTGTATACAATAGTACTCGCCAAATTGTGTTCTTATGCAATTCCGAATGGATCAGGACATTCCTGGTATGCTAGCACATTACAATGAGAATCCTTGGATAAGTTATAGTCAGCCAGTAATGGATACAAATTTGTACTTGAAAATTAGCAATAGTTATATTAAAGTGACATATGAATTTATATCAATTGATCCTCAATTTCTACTTGTCAGTGAATTAAGGTAAATTCAGATGTCACTTTAATATAACTATTGCTAATTTCCAAGTACAAATTTGTATCCATTACTGGCTGACTATAACTTATCCAAGAATTCTCATTGTAATGTGCTAGCATATCAAAAATGTCCTGATCCATTCGGATTTGCATAGCAACACGATTTGGGGAGTACTGTTGTATACACTCCTTACCCACCAACTCTGAGACTCTCAAGCACCGACCAAAGGGTTCTAATTCATCATTAAAATTGGGATTATCCCATACCCACATGTCATTTTCATTGCAAATCTAAAGACCCGGAGATTCCTGATATGCACACCAAATGAAGCCGCTTTCTAAACCAGTCTAAACACTATTCCCTAGGGTTAGCGATTTTCTATAATCTACTAAACCTAAAATTATTACAATTTAATGACAATCTACGTCAGGCTTTTAAATAAATTTACGGTTTACTGGTTATGTACAACAATTTACGTTTTTAGGATTTATTTTTCTATTTTTTTTAAATAAATTTAAATACTTCAGTTTAGGGTTTAGGTTATTTATTTGTATTGTAATTTAATTACAAGTCTAAACACTATTCCCTAGGGTTAGCGATTTTCTACAATCCTATAAGCCTTAAATATTCTACTTTACCATTATACCTTAAACTAATCTAAATCCTATAACCTAGCATCTAACATTTTTCTACAACACAAAATAAATCATATGCCTCTAACAATTTTAAAAATCAACAAAATAACATATTAAATATAACTAATAATCAATAAATTAACTTACTTAAATGAACAAACTAATAAATTAAATATAATTCACAATTAAAAAATAATTTAACTTACTTGTTCACAGAGCTTTGCTGCTGAAAACCCAAGAGAGATGATGCCTCAGAACTTTTAGAGAGAACCCTGAGCACTTTTAGAGAGAAGTCAGAGAACTTTTAGAGAGAAGGTAGAGAGGACCTTTTAGAGAGAAGGCAAAACTGAGAAGTGAGTGAATAGTGGAATCCTGGGGCCATTTATACAGGCTAGTCATGCCCAGTTCTGGGCGTGACCAGTTGCCCCAGATTGGTAAATAGTTTCTCGGCTGCCCCAAATTGGTAATTTTTTATTTAAATTGTATTTTTTAGGTTTTTTTGCCGTGTGATAATAGTGTGATACAAAAAAAAAATAGGATAAAATTTATTTGCCCACAAGCTGCCCAAAATTGTCCCTTACTACCACCTAAATTGAAAATTTTATTTCTCTCTCAATTCTTATTCAAATTAGGTGTATGATATATGGAATGAAAGATCTAGATGTAGACTACAACATATAAAAATTTCAGATAAATTTATTTTGTAATCTACTTGAAGTCACTAAAACAATAAGAAATGTTAGTGTGGAATTCTTCAGTCTGTTGACAGTTTTAGAATCTAGTTTAAAAATGCTATAGCTAGAGTTTTATAACTCCAAATAAGGCATGTGATACCTTGTTAGAAAGCTTGGGAAGTCTAGTTTAACATAATAAAAATGAGAAATTATGGGCTAATAGATTGGTACATAATAAATAATGAACGAACCCCATCTAATTTAGTGTTTCTAGCCTTTTTAATCATTTGGATTGGGCACAACTTGTAACTCTTGAAATTTTGGCCCAAGGAATAAAATCTTCAGCCCAAAAGGTGAAAAATTAGAGGTTTCCTCATGCCAATACCATTCTACGTGCATAAGAGTCCCTCAATAAGACAAAGCATGCACAAAAACAATAAGCCAAAGGCAAAGCTTGAAGTATAGGTTGCTGTAAAAAAAAAAATTGGTTGAAGTGAAAATATTAAATCAAGCTTTTGTGTATATGTGGAATCACCTAAGCCATGCAAAGACATTCTCTTGCTCAACCATACCCACGTGGGAGAGGCCAGCTGCCCCAAAATCCACAATTAAAAGAATCTTGAGCAAGAAAAATCAAGTCAAGATAAGTCTGAAGTCATAATATCTTTTAGGGTAATGATTACCTAGTTAAAATCTAACTAAATTAACTTCTAAATCATTTTTAATCCAACTAAACCCCTTAAATCTGAACCAATTAAAATAATATAAATAGCTTGGTGGCTCCAAAATTTTGCACATATGCTAGCTTCTTGCAAAGTCCACACTTGCTACTTGCACCTAGTTTTTCATTCCTACCCCTTTGTTTGCTTCAACCATGACATCTTCTCCCACTTTATCCATCAGCAAATTTTTCTTCCAAGACTTCTCTTTAAATGATTCCAAAGAGGGACAATTCCTTAATCCATTCCAGTTCAAAGCCAAATTCTCTTAAGGTAGGCTAGACTTCAATCTCTAGTTAAGAAATTATTTAGACTAACTTATATGTTTGATGGTGCAGATTTGTGGTTGATTATTTAGGCTGGAATTTCATATCATTGAAGGTCATTTTATGATGTGATAATGTTGATTTAACAATAGGATATGTTGATGATTTAAATGTTGAAATTTTTAGTAAGAATTGGACTTGATTTTGATGACCTTTTAGACTTGATTTTGGTGGAGTTTTGGACTATTTGCTTATATTTATATGTGGGACTGTTTTGAGTTAATATTGAGAAGTAGAGATTGAATGTCATGGGGATAAATGATTTAAATACTTAATTAGTTCAACTTTGAGGATTAATTAGTAGGGTGGTAGGTGAAACGAGATTAAGATATAAACTAAGTTTTAATCTTTTCTTGTGAAGGGATAAAGGAATTAGAAAAATTATTTGGATGGTATATCAAGGTTTCCTAGTTAGATTTCTAACATGATTTGTCTGTAGCCTGAAGATATTTAATTGCCATGCATAAGTTAACATGATTTGGCTTGAATAAGGTATGGTAGCCTAACCATACTTCTGATACGTACAATATTATGATAGAAATTTTTCCATGAGTTTGTATGAATTTTCTCATGGATTGTATTATTGATGAAAATGATGGATTTGATGTAATGATATATTGATTCATGTTTCCGAGTCCAGTATGAGATTTGCAAAATACGATCCGATACTACGTCCAGTACGAGATGTAGAGACCATGTGCAAAAACATGAAATAAATTGTTTGCGTAAGACGGTCGCAACGAGACATCCAGTATGAGATGTACCTACATACAGTACGATATTTAGAAGCCATGTGCACCTGGAAATTTTCATTCATGCATTGTTTGCGTAAGACAGTCGTTGTGAGACGTCCAGTGACATGTACCTACATACAGTACGATATGTAGAAGCCATGTGCACATGGGAATTTCATGTATACATGTTGTTTGAATGGTTATTTATTGTGTGGATTTTGTTGGAATTTCTTTTGGTGATGTACTAACGTATTTGGTGGTTTAGTTTTTGCCTACTGAGAAATTTTATTTCTCACTAGATTATGTTTCATTTTTTCTTTATAGATGGCAACATTGATCGTGTTCCTTGATGCCCTGGATTTGGTGATGGTGTAGGAATGAAGATAGGAACTAGGCTGGTGTATGGAAAATCTTGTACTTGTACAATAAGACGTGATGTAACAAGTAACCAGTTTCACTCAATGAATGAAATCTCCGCTTATTAAATTAATACGTTTTAAAATTCTTACTAATATATGTTCTTTAAAAAGAAACAGTAGTAAAAATTATCTAGAAATATATTAGGTTGTTACAGTTTTCATACAATAAATATAAACATATATATGATTTTCTTTTCCCATCTTTCCGTTGTTTTTCTACCACATCACTTATACTATACAAAAAGAACATTACAAATGTTGATTGTATATTTATATTAATTGTATGAAAATATATTAAATATTAGATTATATAATTTATTTATTAAGTCTCGACCATGAGCCACACAAGAGGTTCCTAAGGGCCTACATCCTGACATTGCTGCTTCTCAGCCCACCTTTGTCACTTAGGAGTAGTTTCAGCCCATGATGCAGAGAATCTATCAACTCTCATTGCAATAGTCGGTCATGACACTAGAGGACTTTATGGAGCGAGTTTCATGGTCTGGGGACAATCCTTCCTCTTTCATGGGGGTGCCTCTGAAGCTGCTGGACCTTCTGGAGATGTAGCAGAGGATGGAGTTGATAAGGATTATGTTGTTGATGTCACTGCTACTCAAGAAGCATGGGAGCCATAGCCTACTTAGGATTGAGGTCAATGCCATCTTATTTTGGACATCTTGTATTTTTCCGCAGCTAACTTTTTTTTAATTTATGCAATTTTTAATTCCAGCATGATAGAGTTGGTTTAGTTTTAGTATGTTGGTAGAGTATTATACTTTGGTTGACTTTAGCAGTTGGATGCATGTATGGATGTTGTGGTTACTAATGTTTTGGGGCATGTCTTGGATGAATTTGATTGCTTTTGATGAGATTTTCGTGCGCTTGTTGGGTTGAAAGTTTGTTGTGAAAACCACAATTTTTTGAGTGAACACATGTTGTTGTTGATTGATGGTTTTATAAATTGAATGTGCATGAGCGATTTTGGTTAACTTGTATGACAAAAAACACTTGTGAAAGAAAAGATAAATGCATCACGCTACCCTGTAAGTTGTGTGCATCTTAATTGTGAGATAATGATTGGTTTTGTCTTCTCGATTTTGCACAATTCTTTGAATTGTTTGAGTTCATACATGACGTCGAAATGATCAAGGCCTTATTGGTTTTATTTTATTTTCAGTCACTTAGCCAAAAAGCCAACCCTTGTGTGTAATAAATATGAGTCCTTTGTTACCCCTTTTGAGCCTAACAATAGTGAATTAACTTTGTTCTTGAACCCTTGAACTGAAATGCAATTATGTTCATCTTACCTTAGGGAATAAGAGAGCATCAATTATGGTTGATGCAAATTTGTTCCAAATTTGGGGGAGTTAATATCTTTGCAAAAATCTTATACAAGGATGTAAACAAGTAACACACATTTGGAAAGAGCTACATTGATATATATATATATATATATATATATATATATATAAAAGTAGAAATGCAATGGAAACTCACAAAAAGATCCTATGTGTTGCTGTTAATTCTTGTGCTGTAAATAAGAAGTTGGGAGATCAATGAAAGAGTGATTGCCTTACAAGTAAGTAGGAATTTAATGAGTGCTCTCTTTGAACCCTTAGTGATTTGAATTCCAAGAAAAACCATGACTTCTTTGTTAGTCTAACCACATTACAAGCTTAATAAAGTCCTTAGTGATCCATGTTGTGTATGTGCAATTGCAGTGAATGAGATGATGGGAAAAGTTGGGATTGTAATTCCAAATGGGTTTGAATGAAAGACATGTAACTGAAATACTTGTGTGTTTGAGAAAAACACTAGCCTTGAGAGGAGTGAAGCATTGTCTACTCATTCCTTGCTAAGTGTCATGCTTGCTAACCTCTTGAATTTATGGGTGCATTCTCTTTATGATCTCATCATGTAAACCATAGCAAGTGTGAACTTGAGGATTATGGAGCTGAAATTGTTTTTGAAAGCACGTATTTATCTCAAATTTTGTGATTGAGTTCTAATCCTTGATATTTTCATTATTCTAAGTGTTAGTGTTTACTTTTTTTTAGGACAAGCAAAACATTAAAATATGGGGAATTTGATAATTCCTATGTGTAAATGACCTTGAAAATCTTCACAGAACATATCATGAACTTCTCTCTAATTCATCCATGTTATTCAAGGATTATCAAAACTTGAGGAAGTATTTCAAAAATATTTCAAAAGATTATAAGAAACTTCAAGGGAAACATGAAGAAAAAGTAGATAATTCCTTATAATTTTCCACTCAAATATGTGATGCCTTTGAAGATCTTAAGTTAAAGACTACAAAGCTCCACCTTGAAAATAAGGAGATTTGTATAGAAAGATCTAACTTATTGGAAGATCTTCAGAAGTTGAAAAATCAACTGGAATGCTTGCAAATTGAGATAAAATAACTCAATAAACTTCATGACCACCTAAATGAATACAAATATTTGGAAAGAATGTTCACAAGCTCATAAGGATTATGAAAACTTGAAGGCAAGTAAACATAACTTACGGATTAAATGTGAAAGTTATAAGAAAAACCTGAAGTTTTCAAATGATAAACTTGAACAGTATGAGGCTCTCTAAAAGCATCATCAAAATGTTGTTGCACTTCATCAAGGGATTAGTTTTTTAAGAGAGTCTCTGTCCAAATTTGCTGGAAGCACTAGAACACTTGACAAGTTTTGATAAGATACAATAAATGCTCAACTGATAAATCTGGACATGGATATAAAGGAAAAGGTTATGTTCATAATGATGAAACCATAGTATGTTACTTCTATGGAAAGGTTGGACACATGACATCCAAGTGTAGACATCTACCAAAAATTGGATCGTCCAGTGCTTTCAAAACTAACAAGAAAAGAACCAAAAAGGTTTGGGTACCTAAAGAGAAAATAATTCCTATTGCAAATATCTTCAACCACAAGAAAGACACACCAACCATGGTACCTGTATAGTGGATGCTAACGACATATGACAGGAGAAAGATGTATGTTCTAATGCCTGATTCTTATACATGGTAGAATAGTCACTTTCTGTGTGAATCAAAAAGGGATTAGTAAAGGAGAATTGAATGTAGATCAGGTTGAGTGGAATCAGTATAAAACTAAGTATTTCTACTACTCATCGTTTAGCTTGTCAAAGTATTTTTCTAAGCATGTTATTGACACATCATTGCATATAAGTTTTACATCAAGAACTATCTTTTGTTAACCACTAGACGAAAATCCACTTTTGCTTAAGAAAATATTTCCCTATTATTGGATGACAATCCACTTTTGCTTCAGAAAACATTTTCCTATTACTGGACAACAATACTTTGAAAATAGATTTGATCAAAAAATTACTTTCTTTACAATATATCTATTAAAGTTTATTCTAACACATTATTCAACCCCCCTTCTAGTGAGTTATTGTATTTTAATGTTTGTTGACAATTTTTAAACGCTAGAAATTGTAACACCCTAAGTCTTGAGTACTAGGAATATACCATAAGGAGAACTCTTATTAGGACCCTTATATTTTTTGTAAATATTTGTTATTATTATTTGTATATTATTGTTTTTGTCCTAAGCATGTACTTGTGTTGTGTTAGTGTGTTTGTTCCTATACGCTTGTGTATTTTGTGTATATTATTATTATTATTGTTGTTGTTGTTGTTGTCGTCTTTATTATATTATATTTTTTGTTAGAAGAGTATTAGATTAACTTATTATAGTTAGAATGTTTGAAAGGTTGTCTAAGTCTAGTGTTAGTTTTATGATGCAACCCTTGAAATACCACATCATATCTTGAGTTATAGTTGTCTGTTTGAGGTGTTGTTTGCGTCATTAGAAAGTTTGCTAAAAAAGATACAATTCATTCATACATCTTAGAAACCAAAATCAGCTTTTATCTTAGAGAAAATAAGCTCCAACGTAAGTTACTTGATCATGAAAAATGCTCTAAGCCCACTTTGGGCAAAACAACCTCATGAACCCCTTTCTTCCCCTATATATAGAGGAGACCATAAAGTCTTATATGCACCGAAGAGTAGATTGGGCTTAGTGTTAAACATGGAGCCCCTCATAGTTAATATTTTTATATTTTCCTTAGTTTCAAAACTTGGGGTATATAGGCGATGTGGGGTTGTGTTTTAAATCACACCCATGTTTTAGCCTTAGTAAGAGTTTGGGGGTCATGGTGGATGACGCCATCAAGTTCATGCGGGTTAGTAAGAGTTTGTCTCTATTCTTTCTAGGTGAGTGTTTCCCCCTATCCTTTCTAAGCCATTTTCTTCTTTAGTTTTTGGTTTAGTATTTTATATTATCTTATGAACTAGATATCTTATCTTAGTTTAGGAGAATGACATGGAAACAAAGAGATATAAAGGGAGTAACCAAAAATGTGATATTAATGTGAAAAATGAGTTAGAAATATGACCGAACTAGACTTAGGTGTCTTCATAATAAATGTATCACTATATATTAGCTAACAAAGGTGTTGGTTTCACTTAATTTCAACTTCTAGAACTCTATATAGAACAATTAGTGAACAAATGTTAAGCTGTCAGGATTGTGCAATCAATTCGTGTTCTTCCTAATTTTAGGCATAGTAAACAAATAAATAGCTTTCAAGTTAAACATAGAAGTTGTATACAATTGTCTTATCTTTCAAACAAGATAGGAATAAACTTTATTGAGCTAGTATAACTCTAGATATATCATGTACAGTATACAAAGGCCACAAGAGTACAAAAGTAAATAAAGGAGGTAATACCCCAAGAACTTAAGAAATAATATAAGGACTATAGGTGTTAATAGATAATTTCTATAATAGGAAAATGATATAGAATTTGGATGGATTGAATAGTGTACTACTTAGTCAAGTGTGCTTAAGGATGATTGTGATTGAATTACGTTTGGGAACATTGTTCCTTTTGACTATGCACATGATTTTATGTATATTGAAATGAATGTGATATGTAAGTGTGATTCTTATGTGTATGAGATGTGGATGCCATGGTACATAAGTAAGATTTGAAATGTTTAGAGAAAACTAGTCCACGTGGGGTAGGATTCTCTATGTGATGTGATAAGTGAAACCATGTGCATCCTATGTGATCATGCATCATAAAATGTGCATATGTTTTTAAGATGGAGGATGTGGTCGAGCTTAATTGGGGAGGATATTAATGAGTTAAAGTATGATTTTGTCCTTGGGGTATCCAGTTTAGAATCTTCTTGTGGCTCATGTTGACCCCATGGGTTGGAGTATCCTTACAAGACTAGGTAACCCTAATGCATTGTTGACAGTCTTATCTCGGCGAGAGTGTATTAATAGAATCATGTGGGTTTGTTACTACATGTCCTCTCAACCTTCTTTTGCAAATAATTTTTTGTATCACATGCATATGAGAAAAGAGAAATCAACATCGCATTGCATATATGCATTTTCTAACTTATGTGTTTTATGAAGTGGACGCCATGTGTGGCTTGTGTTGTACTTATGTTATGTGTGAATGATTCTATCCATAGTTTCAATAATGAATATTTATCTATAAGTGATACTGCTGTGGTGACTTGTAATGGGATAGGATGTAACTCTTTAAGGGCATGATGAGAAATATATCTAGAATGACACTATGTGATATAAGCTAGAATGAATATTCTCTTCGAGCATAAATTGAGGTAAGGTGATTGTTGGGAGTAAAAGTCGAGTAAGGAAAGTCAAGCTACCGCAAGAAAGAGAGTGAGAGAGAGAGAGAGAGAGAGAGTTGTAAAATTAAGTAACTTATTATTTAAAGAACGAATCTCAAGATATTAACGAAGATGAACTAGTGTAGTAAGCGGTTGTTAGCAGAAAGTGTTTATGATCAAAGGATGTAGACACAAGCTTAGAAATGATAGGGTTTGATAAAGACCTTGTGAGTGTAAAGCCATGAGAAACAAATGATTTGGTTGTTCTAGTAGAGGAGTCCAACCCAACCTTAGAGTCCCTTAAGCACTCACTGAGATATTATGTTTCACCCCTATAAGTTCCCTCATTTTCACGAAACAGGTGACGACGCATGTTGTTAGAGCATGGAGTTTCATCATGGAAGATGTAGCTTAGTTATTTTATATTTCAGAAAATGTAGCTTAAATATTTTATATTTAAGTTTATTTTCTTATATGTTGTATGATATGAATGTTATGAGAAATAAGTGATATTTATATTATATATGAATCTATTTGTAAGGTTGATGTGTTAGCTTTGACATGAGATTGTTGTATAAATGTTTTTAATTTTCATATTCTAGAATCTTTAGAATAATTACAATAATATTCTTAGGGTTACAGAAATTGCTTGTGCGAAGTGCTTATTTTGATAAAATGATATTTGGTAGCTAAAAGTTGTCAAAAATTGTTTTACTTTAAAAACTCAAAAACCTTAGATATTGAACTCCATTTCATAAAGCATAAAGGTTGTTATTAAAGCCAAGAAAAATAAAACTAAGGATATTGTGTGTAATATTAGAATTAATCACTTAAGTGACTAGTGTGTATCAAGACAAGTACTGAACAAATTTCACACCAACACACTCATCGCACTATTCTTACACTAATTAACACTAATTAAGATTTCTCTAATTCATATCTTCCTAAGCCAATTTACATGTACTATATGAACGACATATAACAATGGTAATTGCTGTGTTTGGTTAAAGTGAAAGTCATCGAGTGCCTGTTTGGTTTTAGCTCAGGCAATAAAGAAGCTACTAATAGTAGTTAATTATGTAAAAAATAAAGACATGCTCACATGCGTATTCAACATGTGCCCAAACACATACACATACCCAAAGGACAACAAAAAAGTCTGAATGTGGAAAAGGGTGTGAAGCAAGGTTATACGAAATCCTCTCTAGTTAGATAACTCTCTTAGCCTTTGAGCCTCGCATGCAATGTTATGCCATAAAAAGGACAGAATTCAGGTGCATTTGATATGCATCAATATACAAATGAAAGAGAAAAATACAAAATATGAGTTACATGATAATTTTTTTATCTTGTATATTATTTGATGAATAATGAACAACACAATAAAAATATAAAGTTTACTAAAATAATATTTTTAGTATTAATTAAATTAATATTATTTATATATTATATATTTTAATATTATAAATAATATATTAAAAGTGTTATAACTTTAATATTTATAATATTTATATATTAAATCATATATATGGTATATTAAAATAGAATATATATATATATATATTATTTCATATATCCATATTATAGTTATTGTTAATTCAACCAGTGTTTTGAAATAAATAAAAAATTAAACAAAAATAAAAAATATAGAAATTAGAATATTCTTTTTTAGTAGGTTTTCCTTTTTTGTAAAAAAAAAACATCGATTACTATTTTCAGTATTATTAATAATTAATAGAGAGAAAGAGAGAGGAGTAAGAGTATGTATCTCTTTTTGAATACTAGCTTTATACTTAAGACAATAGTAAAAGGTGATATTTTTGACATGTTCTCATCTATTTAATTCTTGTGTTGTACGGTAATTCTTTTTCAAATCAAACTTAGAAAAAAAAAACATTTATCTTATCCGATTCTATATTTTTTTCTTAGAAGGGTCCTCTCTGATAAGGAAGGAAACGAAAGAATATCCATTGACAAATCCGATCCGATGACTATCTCCACTAGGTCCTTTAATTTATTTTCAATGGTCAATTAGGTCATCTAACTATTAAATGATTCAATTTAATCATCTAATTATTTAAAATGATTTAATTGAGGTCTTTCTATCAATTAAGTATTAACGTTAATCGTACAATCTAACGTGATAAGTAATGTGTTATTTTTTAATAGATGATTTGTTAATGATGTTTATACTTCATTGATGAAAATAATTTAATTGGATCATTTTAAATAATTAGAGGATCCAATTAAACTACTTAATAATTAGAGAACTTAATTGAACATTGAAAATAAATTAGAAAATATAAACAATAATTTAATCAAATAATAATAAAAAAAGACCACTCCGTGTGATCGTGAATTGGGATTGGGAAGCTTCCTCAAGAATGGAATTAATTTTATTCCATTTGTTAAAGACCAACTACACTCAAATCAAAAGCTCTTGAATTGCTTACAACATTATTTGAGTTTCCATCGAACTCACATTCAACCACTCATAATAATACCGTGAGGGAATATAAATTACCGGATATAGACTTTCTATAAATGTGCATGAACTGATGAAAGGGCCGAAACGCCACAAAATTCCTAAATTCTTTCATTCAAATGACCAATGCTCATACATGACAGGTGCCAAATTGACCCATTAATTTGTGTGTTTCTACTAGCGCTGTAGCGCATAAGCATAATGCAGAACCAGCCTCACATGGTGGATCCACAAATTAATTGACCAACGACATTTATATCCTTGCTTTCATTCCCCATCCTTAAATGCAATTATCATCATCTTATATTATGGACCTAAGAAGCATAATGCAGAACCAGCCTCACATGGTGGATCCACAAATTAATTGACCAACGACATTTATATCCGTGCTTTCATTCCCCATCCTTAAATGCAATTATCATCATCTTACATTTTGGACCTAAGAATATCTTTGATAAGATTCTTGAATTCAAAAATCCCTCTTCATCATATCTACAACTAGACATGCTCAAGAGATTTTCATGCTGGAGGTTTGTTTTCAGATAAAAAACTCTAGAGAACTTCTCTTTTTAAAAAAATATATTGTTTTTTAGTCTCTCTCTAATTAATTTCAAAGGCGACCAACAAAAAAATGGAAGAGGGAAATAAGGAAGAACATAACAATCACAATAGATAAATGAAAACAACTAGAAGATAAAAAGCACATATCAAAGAACAAATCCAGGTTCAAAATAATCAATAAAATAAATAAAAGACATAATTAACAGATCAACACAATACTAGATGAACAACAACACTAGATAAAAAACAACTAGACGGTTGATCAAGCAGTCGCTGACGACTTCGAGGTAGGCATGGTGGTCATCATCAACGATAGCAAAAGATGCATAACCATGGAGGGCGAGATCTACAACGAAGACACACAACCATTGAGGGCAGGATCTACAATAAAGACTGTTGAACCCATGATGTAGACGCGTGGCCATGCATCCGCGACGATCATGGATCTACGACCATGGAGAATGATGAGTCGTGAAGAGGAGGTCGTGGACGAGTTTAGGCCATGAGGAGGAGCGGCCAGGGAAGGGAAAGGGGAGGAGGAGACAAAGACCAGAGGCCATGAAGAGAGAAGAGAAGAGGTCGTGAGGAGAGAAAGAGAAGAGGACGTCAGGGGTTGGAGAGAAAGAGAGGGGAAGTTCTATGATTTTAGGGTTTAGGATTGGTGGAAAAAGGAAAGATGAGAGTTGTTTTAATTATTTTTTTTTTTGAGTAATAAAATCCTACCACTGCACATTGACAATCAACAATCAGTATATGACTGTTTGCAATAATCAGCACCTGCAATTTGAATGTTTGCTACAAAAATGTAGAAGCAAATAACACAGGAAGAGAGTTGAATTGTGTTTTTAGAAATTAAAACATTTTCTAAGACTAAAAACATGTTTATCACCTGCAGATAGACCTAAAAACACTAAGATATTAGACTTTATCAGACGATGAGAAAAAATAGTTTTCTTTGTAAATCAAAAAAAGATATAAGATCTAAAAACAAATTCAAACCCTTATCAGTTAGAGCAATAGACAAAAGCATACAAAATTATATTATTTCATCTCAAACCCAAGACTACGTTCAGTTCTAGGCAGACTACCAAGTTTTTACTAACTTAACAAAGTTACAAGTATTTTTCACTGTCACTTTTGGCTCTTACACTTACAAGCTCTACCCCAAGCTTGACTTAAACCCATTGTTCTTTGTCCTACTAAGCCACTGCTAGCTCTAAACAAATCAATAAGATTTGTTGGAAATTTATACGTTGAGTAAATTTGTGATCATCTTATAGACAAATATATCACTCAACAGTTTTGGTCTATTATCTCAAGTTATACTAGGTGTTTTGAAAGCTTAATATCTTTTTATAAGAATTTACATAAAAAAAAAAAAGCTTTACAAGAAAGAATGAAAGAATATGTTTGTGTAGATGATTTGTGTCTTGTTTCTTCAAAATTTCTTCTATATATAACCTTCATCTCCAAGTATTCGTTGTCTCGCAACAATTTGATTCTTCACTCTGTTTTTCGTCTGAAGTCTTGAGCCTGTTGGGCATTTAACATTAAATGCATGTTTCTTTTTCATGCAAAGTCCATGCTAATAGGCTAGTGTGTCAGATCCTAGGAGAAATTTTTTGCATGAAAGGATATCATACACGAAGTATTAAATGAAGGTCTTAAATATACTACTTAAATGTTATACCAGATCGTCTTATGATTGCATTATCCAAAAATACAGACATAAAGATACAAATCATGATATGATAGTATACCAGATACAACTTTTATCATTTGTATTTATTTGCATCTAGTCAAAATAATTAGGAGTCCTAATTCGTCTTTAAGATATAAATGACTTTTGACAACAAAGATGTATTTTTCGACAAAGGTTATGAATGCGGAAGCATATATTCCTTCAAATTGTAGATGCTCTCAATAATCATGATCCGTTACGAGGTCTGATGCAATTGGTAGAGGGGGCCTTTCACCATTATAGAAGTGCACTGCAATAATTCATATATTAGCATACAGATCATCTATCGATAGTGTCGATGAGTACGTTAGAATCATTGAATGCACTACAATTAAATGCTTAGAAGCTTTTGTGAAGGGTGTCAATGAGATATTTGGGAAGGCCAAACAACAATGACATCAATCACCTACTACAAATTGGAAAGGCACCTACGTTTCCAGGTATGTTGGGTTCTATTGATTCCATGCATTAGGAATGGAAAAATTGTCCAACTGCATGACAAGGTCAATATTGTAGAGGTGATCATCACAAAGCCACAATAATACTTGAAGTCATCGCATCACAAGATTTGTAGATTTGGCATGCATATTATGGAGTTACAAGTTCATACAGTGACATTAATTTGTTAAACCAATCACCTATATTTAATGACGTTTTGTAAAATCAATCTCCTCCAATGCAATTTACAATTAATGGAACCTAATATAATATGAGATACTATCTTACAGATGACATTTATTCTTATTTGACCAGTGTTGTGAAGACCATCCCAATGTCACAAGGAGAGAAAAGAAAGTTATTTACAAAATATCAAGAATCGACAAGAAAGGATGTGGAGAGAGCATTTGTTGTGCTAAAATCTCAATTTTCAATTATGTGATCGATCACATAATTGGCACATCGATACGATGAAGAATATTATATTGACATGCATTATATTGCATAACATGATTGTTGAAGACGAACGAGATAGATACACTCGTAATGTTGATATTGATTATGATCATATAGATAAAGAAATTTCAAACGTTGAAGTATCTTATGATGCTCCTCTTGACTTTGTTATATACCTATAAACAAGACGTTATATACATGCAAGATAAATTCATCAAGAACTTCAACAAACTTGATAAAGCATATTTAGGCATGTTTCAATTACAACAATGATGAAATTTAATTTTTCTTGCTGAATGTCAATGTTTTGTATTTTGTTGCTTATGAGTGTTATGTATTTTTCATCGGTTTAACATTAAGTTATAAATAAAAATTTTAATTATCAATTTTTATTTTTTTAATATTAGTTATTTCACAATTAAAATGTTTATAATTAGTTACTTAGATTTAATTTAAAATTAAATCATAAAATATATTTAAGTGGATCCATTTTGGGACCCACAAAAAATAATCAAAGAACTCAAATTGGAATCTACCACTAAAGCAAAAAATGAGAAAAGTTTTTTGCATTCTATGTGACATCATGAGACCCATAAAAGTGATCTAAGAACCCAAAATGAATTATTTCACTAAAGATACTCTAAAATTTACTAAGTTTCTAAAAAATGTCAAACAAAGATGGACCAACAAACTCTCTCTCTCTCTCTCTCTCTCTATATATATATATATATATATTGGAGTTTTTTTAAAGTACACACAATTTTTTTTAGTGAGCTTACTAATATATTTCCATCTCTTTTCTAGTTAGAGTATATATTAACATCTTATATTATAAATAAATCATCCAAAATTCTAAATTAATATCTATCATTTTAATTTAATTGAAATTCAAAATTTATTTTCTAATAATTTACTTGAATAATACCATTTTTTTACTTAACAACCATTTTATTTCCTAAGGGGTTGTTTGGGTTGGTTGTGAGTTTTTATTTTTAGGTTTCAAATGCAATTTTCAAAATAAATCATGTTTACCAAAAATGAAGTTGAAATAGTTTTTAAATCATTTTCGAAACATCTTTATACACATTTTTAAAACCAAGAATTTTTTTTTAAAAAATTTGGTTTTTAGTTTAAAAAACACAATTCTCACATTTGACAATGACACTTTTTGATGTCACCACCATTGCTATCACTATGACCACCAGTGTTGCTATCACCACATCATTGTCACTAACACCACTAACATCACCACCAGCATTGCTACCACCACCACCATTAGTGCCACCACCATTAGTGCCACCACCACCACCTCCAACTTCACAACCACAACCACCACCAATGTCATTGTAACTACCACCACCGCCACCACTTGGTTCCACCATCAACACCATAGTCACTATCATCGTCGTTGCCATTAACATCACCACCACCATCGGCATTGCTACCACCACCACCACCATTAATATCATCGCAACCGTCACTGTCACAACTACTACCATCAATCTTACATTTGTCACCACAACCACAACCACCACCAACATCACCGCAACCACTACCACCACCACACCGCTACTAGTTGCTGCCACCACCAATATCGCTACCACCACCACCATAACTATAAACATTAATGCCACTAACACCACCAACATTGTTACCACCACCACCACCACTAATATCATCGTAACCGTCACTGTCACAACTACTACCATCAATCTTACATTTGTCACCACAACCACCACCAACATCATCACAACCACTACCACCACCACACCGCCACTACTTGCTGCCACCACCAACACCGCTACCGCCACCACCATCATTATCAACATTAACGCCACTAACACCACCAGCATTGTTACCACCACCACTAATACCACCAATCTCGCCGCCACCACCATCATCAACACCACCTCTGTCACCATCACCACCATCAATGTTGCCTCCATTGGCTGTTACCACCTCCACCACTATCACCACCAGATCATCACTGTCACCACCATCTACATCGCCACCATTACCACCAACACCAATGCCTCCTCCACCACCACCACTACCATCGTGACCATTAATGATATCTCTATCGCTATCGTTGCTGCTAACATCACCATCACCCAAAAATACTCTTAAACTAATTTTAATATGATATGAAATTTTCAAAATGAGTTTATTTAAAACTAATCTTATTTTTAAAACTAGTTTAACTTTTTAAAACTAAAATTAAAAATAAAACCTAATTGTTATGTTTAAAAAATTTGAAACTCAAAACTAAAATTCACCTCAAATGCAACTGTAATCTTTTAGAGAGAGAGAAAATCATGTAGAGATCAAATTGAGGGTTAAATGATCATCTAAAAACCAACTTCTCAACCAAGATAATTATTTACATAATTTAGCCATTTTTTATTTACTAAAAATAGAAAATACTGAATAAACAGGCAAGACAATGCTACCTTTTCTTTGATATTTATAATGAAAATACATTTTATGTTCATGTAATTTTTCGACATAAAATTTGGTTCAAGTGGTATTAGACTTTGTCCCTTTAAAGTCTCAAATTTAAGTCTTGTGGATGAAAAAAATGTAATTGTGAAGGGAAACACCACTAAAAATGGTCAACTAGGTTATTTGATTGAGATTAGTTGTAAGCAAAACGGGTGAATACTCCGCATCAATGTTATAGTAATAAAAAATATTTTTAATAAAGTCATATTAATTTCTTATTTAATTGTTTTGACAAATTGATTTAATATTTATAAAAAGAGAGATAAACAGAAATTTATGATAGTGTTATAAAATTTTCACAACATTATATAAAACTTTAACGTATAAAAAATCATTTTTTGTTTAAGTAATTTGCGGTATAAATTTGATTATAACAGATATTCAAACAAAAATGTTTATGAAAAAAATCAGATCAATTCCTTTTTCCTCATTTGATGACAATATTTTTTTTTTATGTTTTTCCTTTACTCGAATTTAATTTTGACGTTATTTGAACATTCAACGTAGAAGAGCACCTATGCCTATATTGCCAATTTCTTGATACAGGTTTACAACTTCAATATTTGTAAAGATAAATGTACGTTTAGTAACATATATAGTTTAAGTTTTATATGTACGGTCAGTTTAAAAAACATTAAGTGATCAACTAATGAAAAATTATTTTAGATATCAAGTAGTTATTATAAAGTTCAATAAACTTATACATATCAATTTATTATTACATGATAGTAAAAGGTTATATTAAACTATCATTGTATTACTCATAAAAAAAAAAAAAAACTATCATTGTATCCAAATTAAATTTTGAGAAAATAGGCTATAGACTATAAAGGGATTTTACAATAATTATCTCATACTTTTGTGTATTGAGTTTTCATTTAACTTTTACTAAACAGCTTGAATATTTTCGTTTAAATGAAATTTAGAAAAAATGCAGCAATTAAAACAAAAATATCGAAAAGAGCATGGCCATAAATGTTAGTAAAATAATTTCTCAAATTAATAAATATGTTAGTAAAATCCTCAAATTATAAACGAAAAATATATGTCAATCTAATACATAACTTGTTTAAACCACAAAACCAAATAATAACATTATCTTCGTTCCATAGCTTTCGACATATAATATATTCCAAATAAAAATATTTTTTTTTATTTCATAAAAGACATATAATACCTATATATGTAATATTTTTTTAGAAAAAATGTTATACAATGACATAGTGTAAAGAAATTTATTCAGCTATCCAATCACAATTCATTATATAATATGTTTATTAACTTTTAAAATAATTATATATCTTAAAGTAATTTAAACAATAATTTTTAATTGGATGATACTGATACATAAATATTGAACTCATAATTTTTTTGTTACAATATGAAATGATTTTAAACTATCCGTTTTAATTTTGAAAAATTACTCCCTAAAATTTCAATTTTTACAAGTTACCTGCTGAAATTTATCCATTTAATTATACATTTTAAGATTATAGTTCTTAAAATTTATGTTTAAACTTTAACTCAATTCTAAAAGTTAGTATATGGAATGAGAATTATTCTCCATTTTTATATATATTATTTTAATTGTATTACTAGTCAATTTGAGATTTTTAAAACACCCCTAGGCCTAATGTCGGAGGATTGAACATCTCTAAGTATAAATTCTACAAAATTAAATATTTGAGAGTGATTTGATAACCACTTGATAATGGGTGAACTAATAGCACAATAATTTTTAGGATAGACTTTAATATCTTATTAAAATTTGAATTTAAATGTAATTCAAGCTCAAAATTTAACTATGAAATAAAGAATAAGGATTGTTTCCCATATATTGGCTAGATATTTTAGCTATTTTTTAAACTTTTTTACTTATTAAAAAACTTGTTTAACTATTTAATAAACAAACACTTTTAGTAATTTATACCGATTTTTAAAAACTACTTGAAATAAAAAAATTTAAAATGCTACCTTCTAGAATATAACTTCTACCTTTTTATATTTATTCCTTTTTTGTCCTTGCATATTTATTAGATTTTAAAAAATTTATTTAAGGTAAAATAAAAATTTCTCTTATTCTACTAAGAATTTATTATTTTTACATTTCTTTTACATATGATAGGATTTTCTCATTTTCACCTTTTTATTATATATGATATTGAAAATAATATATAAAAAAAATTATGTTTTATTTTATTATATTTTATAAATAAAAGTTACAAGTGTTTAAAATTAATTAAAAACTAAAATTATATAGACTCCAATATATATATATATATATATATATATCAGTAAAATTCAATTAAAACTTCTATCATTTTACATTTTTTAGCTACTTCAAATAAATAATTTTATCAAACATTTATGATTTAATAAGTTAGCTTAACAACTTTAAGTTAATTTTCTATTATCCATTAATTTTTTAATTTTCAAGTAACTTTTGAATTTATTTTACCAAACATTTTATACATATTACTAATAAATGTGAGATTTTCAACCATAATTAAGTTGTTCGATACAAGTTTTTGCTTCTCAATATGCCAAGTAGTTCATTGAAGAAAAAAAAAAAGAATAAACATATTGACGTGCGTGGCCTTAACAATGTTAAAATTAAAATGGATTAATTAAAAATAATAAATTGTTAAATATTTAAAAATTGATATTTGATAGGTACTTAATTTGCTTAGATTTCAACTTCGACGGCTGATTTCTTAAAGCGAGAAAAAATTATTTGAAGTCACAGTTTACTTCTATTGCAACTATTATTAGGTATTTGTATTACCAAACTCTGGTTTTGGTACTTTGTAACATTAAATTTCTTTTTCATAAATAATCATAAATACTAGCTAGTACAAGTTTGAATTCATATTATCCACTATAAATGATTTGGATTACTATTTTTCTACAGAAAAAAAATGTTGCCATCCTTACAACTTACAAATGGCAATAGCACGAAAGCAAGCTGTAAATAGACATGGCAACTTGACCCGCACCGCGGGCATCCGTCCGAACCCGCCTTGATGTCAATGGGAAAAAATCGAGTTGATCGGTTTCGGGTTCGGGTTCGATTTTTCCCCGCCTGTTGAATTCGGGGGCGGGGGCGGTTTTGGTAATGCTGATAACCGCGCCGCCCCCGCCCCTGCCCCCGTCCCCGCCATGCTATATTTAATTATTTACAAAAATATTTTTATATATTTGGAATACCTTGGGATAAAGGCTTAATTTTATTCAAGAATTAAGAGTATAACTAATTTTATTTTCCAACAATAAACATCTAAGTTGAAATTTTATTGTAATTACATATATTTGAGACTTAGCGCGATTAAATTTTGTTATAATTATTGTTTAAAATTAATTTTTTAATAATAATTTTTAAGTGTTCGGGGACAGGGCGGGGCGGGAAAAACCGACCCCCGTCGGGGGCAGGGGCGGGGGCAATTTTTTAAGCCCCACCGATTTTCAGAGACGGGGGCGGAGGTGGTTTTGAGGGGCGGAGGCGGGGGTGGTATAAGTAAAAACCGCCCCCGATCCGCCCGTTGCCATGTCTAGCTGTAAACGCGTTTATGTTGTTGGGGCATCGCCGGATTTTTAAAGCATGTCTCTTTCGACTTCATTAATGCTCTCCCTGTTTCTCAGATACAAAGACATACAAACACATAAAGGCCTTTTTTTTTTAATTTTGTCCTTCGTTATAGGCTGAATAAGAATTTTGTACATATATGGTGACTCTTTCTTTCCAAGATATGTCATCCAATTAGTTATAAACAAACAAATGTTTAAAAATAATATATTTTTAATCCATTAAATCTGAGATTTATCATTATTTAATTCTTCAAATTAAAATTTACATTTTTAGTTCATTAAAGTTGTAAAATATTGTTTTCAGTCCCTTCTATAGTAAAATTTATCACATATTATGTATCTAAACTTTTAAAAATCAATTAGGAGAGACTAAGAAGAACATTTTAAAAAGAAATTGAGAAACAAAAAAATTAAGAAAATTTAAATTTGGAGACTAAGAAAGACAAATTCTAAAATTTGATGGATTAAAAATATATTTAAGACAAACAAAATTAATGAGTAGAAAAATAATCAGGCTTCTCTAATTCTATTAATAAGAATTGAAGTCTGGTAGATTTATTTATTTATGCATTGCGTACGATTGATTAATTATTTGAAATAATGTTTAAAATTATTTCTCTTGAACTTGAATGGATTTTCTCATACTTGTTCATCTTAATTTCCATTAGCAAATAAAACTATAGCATTTTTTTTTATTCTTTTTAAGTTACACTCACTTTTCTTTTTTCAAATTTTTGCACTATTTTTTGTTTTTATCTAAGGACGGGTAAAAGAGTAATTGTGAATCTATATACTTTTTCTTTTATTGTATTATGGGTGTGAGGTATGTTATTAATGATAAATATCTGTAAAAAACTTCATTAACCACTTTTACTAGGTGTTTCTGTTAGAAATATATTCTCACATAATGAAAATTGTTAGTTACAATTGTTGATGTGAATAGTTACAACTATTGATGTGAACAGTTACAACTATTCATGTGAACAGTTACAACTATTGATGTGGCCCAATTAATAATTAACCACTACAAAATGGTTACAAAATGCATTGATCTCAAGCGTTGATATGGTATATGATGGACGTACCAGATTAAAGACAATTATGTATAAATAGGGTTGATCCTCTCTCCCCTTAACACCAAGTGTTATTCTTCCATCAGAAAAACACAGAATAGAAAAGAAGGCTTAGAGAGAGAAATCGCCCTACCGGTATTGGTAAAGAAAGAGATGGTTGTTACTCCATCATCAGCGTTTCCGAGTATGTCTTTATCCTTCTTATATTGGTGAGAATCATGATTTCCCAAGATCCTTTATCATGTTCTTGCTTTATGTTTTATGAACATGATATATTATGTAATTCTATCATGTGGTATCAGAGCACTTGTTTAGGAATTCATGATTTTCCTTATATGATGATTGAATATAAATGTTTATTTGTCATATGCATATCTGTTTGAATTCTACGAACGGATCAATTGGTAAACATGATGTGTATATTAGATTGGTACTATTTATGTATATATTTTATATGATGTGTTGCTCCTTTTGTAAAATAAAGATCCATAATTATAAGTTTACGTCAGCAAGCTTTATTTTACAATTGGATGATAAAATGGTTGTTGGGAATGATGACTTTAATCGATGATAAATATTTGTACCAAAAGTTATGTATTGTTGATTAATGAAGTATGTGTAAAGGCATGACTTCCGCTGTATATAATATTTTATTTTAAAATATTTATTGATGAATTATATTATGATTATATCATGAAATTATTTGATTAGTTATTTTCACGCATTATGTCATGGTTTGTTGGTCACCAAAGTGGCCAAACTAGAAGTGTGAAAATAATATGATACTTATGTATTTGCATGCATTATGATTATAATTTGTTAGTCACTAAAGTGGCCAAATTAGAATGTTATCGCATGCATAAAGTTGTCATTTATCCATGTACTTATGAAATACCAATAATTGAAATAAATTGGATAAATTGACGTTGCTAATTATTGGAAAGGAAGGATTCACCCAAAGGAGAATCATATTCTATAATTAGTGACATTATGTGGTAAATTAATATTTTAATTAAATATATTTTGA
>PYAF01003465.1:655093-676471 GCA_007407185.1 Glycine tomentella
CAATTGGTTGTTAAGATTATAATAATCTTAACATTTAATTTTTTTTGAAAGAAGATTTAATTTATCTAAAGAGAAAAGTATCTTCTTGATATGATATATGTTCATCTAAAAATATTTGATATATTCAAAATTTAAATCAACTTAAAATTGAAATAAATTTAGAAAATAGATTTTGAAAGGGGTAAAAATTCTAAATAAAAAAAATACTAAAATCTAAACACGCGTTATTTGATATTCAATAACAAAATTAGAAATGATATCCAAGATATTCTGAACAATATTTTATATTTCAAAATATAAATAATTCGTTTTATACAAATATCTTTTTTTTTATTATTTTTAATGATAATTATAATTTTAAATCTTTTATCCCTTAAAGATTATCACGGGCTATTTATATTTCTTGTTTGTTGAGTACACAGCACACTGCTTCTATGGTTCATCCTTAAGCAAAGATGAAAAACGTGATTCCCCCTCAGGTTGTGACCCTTCCTCACGAGTTGATAGAAGAAATTCTGTTGGCATTGCCAATAAAATCTCTATTGCGTTTCAAATGCGTCTCTAAGCCTTGGCTTTCTATAATTTCCGATCCCCGATTCGCTAAATCTCATACACCACCCACCCAAAAACTTCTTCTGAAATTCTCCAATGAATCAAAAGCTATTTCCTTAGACATAGAGGCACCACTTTACGATGATTCTGCGACCTCGGTCTTTAACATTCCAAATCCCACACCCTCTTCCAAGAGGGGTGTAAGAGGACGCATGATAGATGTTGTGGGTTCATGTAGTGGATTTCTGCTCTTAAAGTCTGAATATTTCTCCGACGACTTCATTTATTTCATTATATGGAATTCTTTAACCGGTTCGCAGAAACGATTTAACATACGATTTGACAAACGATTCAACGACGAAGTTCTATGTGGAATTGGGTATGACTCTTCAACCGACGACGTGGTAGTGCCTGTAATATTGCCACCATACTCAAGAAGCGGATTGTTAGGCATGGAGATCCATTGCTTCTCCTCGAGGACTAATTCATGGAGCTGCACTGAAAGTACTGTTCTTTACGGATATATGGCGAAAGATCACAGATATGGGTCATTCTTGAATGGGGCTCTTCATTGGTTGGTTCGCTCTTACGATATTAATTATCGCAAAGTTATTGCTTTTGATATGATAGAAAGGAGGGTATCAGAGATTCCACTGTCACATGATGCAAACATTAAAATGCAAAATGAAATAGGTATTTTGAAGGTAATGGAAGGATATCTCTGCATGTGGTTTGCAGGTTTCCAGCCTGGGCTGGCCGAAATGTGGGTGATGAAAGAATACAAAGTGCAGTCATCTTGGACTCGATCCCTATTGGATCTCTCTCATCCTCTTTCAGATCGGTACTTTTTCCCTGTATGTTTCACCAAAAATGGTGAAATTTTGGGATACGATAACCATCAAACATTAGTGAGACGTAATGGCAAGATGAGCTACATGAGAACCGCGCACAAGAACGGTTCAAAGAAATTTGGTGATCTACGTTGTTGTACGTATACAGAAAGTTTGCTATCACTCCCTAGGAATTGAGAAACCAAGTGAAGATGAACAACAATAACAGACTAGAAGAATTAATTAGTTATTTTATGTGATGTGTATTCCAATTCTTCCCATCCTTTTATTATATGTGTAACGATAAATTAATGCGAAGTTAATGCATTATATATGATTTAATTCCTCTTAGCCCTTCTACTCTCTCCTTAATTACTACTTTTAATATGACAAACTAAGGCAAGCAATTGGACTTGCCGTGTGTTTGGAATGGCATTAGATATGCGACTCAGCTAAATATCATGACAAAAGTGATAAAAAGATATATGCAGAAGAAACTATTATTTGCTTATGTGAAGTATGAATCAAATGTGTTATGTTTTTTAATCAGTTTAATATGCTGTCATATTTTGGTGGGCGAAAGTTTTGTAACAAGTTTTTTGGGTATGATAACTTGGCGCGCACTTGGAATGAGTACCGTTTGTACTTGGAGATAATATGATGTATGCTATACTTAGCTGGTGGTGTAGTATGCATGCAACTATACAGGTCTCAAGTGGAATGAATGTCTGCAGAATACATCAAGAAGATAAGGCAAAAGGAGTCAAGGAGCATACAACTTTTGAGCAATTGCAAATCAGGGAAAAAGCATTGTAGACAATGTGTAGTTCATTGAAATTTAGTACAAGGACGACACTTGTAATACTAGAAGGAAAAAATAAGTTTAATTTTGATACAATGAACTCAGATTTATATTATCAACTAATTAAAAGTTAACTAACATGTCATTCTATATTGAATTAATCAATAACATAGTGACCAGTTCAAAAAAATAATATAAAATAAACAGTGACCTATAAACTAAGTTAAAAATTTACTTTAGATATTACATTATTATGATATATGACAATATTTAATCAAAAGTAAAGTTCCGTACAGGCATCTGGAGCATGAATGCAGATGGCTTACTCTTGAATGGGGGGATCTTCATTGGTTAGTTTGCTTATATAGAACAAAAAAGTACACCGAATATGTTTTATAAATATATTAAAGGAGCGGAGAACATATCACATTACAAATTCAATTATTTGAGTAATTGGTTCAATTTTTTTAGAACGCATTTTAAATAAATAAATCATACGAAAACACAAGGGATTAAAACTCTTCCTTTTCTTTTTGGAATGGGTTCCATCACTTTATTCGCTATTTTTTCACGTGAAGTGTGAACAGATAAGAGACAATAATGTGTTTATATAGCTAAAAAAAAATTTTTTTTTCTTCTGTGCTGTAAATTATAAATATTTATACCAAAAAGAATCTCTCCAAGATTTGGCAGATTTGTGGACAAACAAGAGTGACGCTTGACTGATTGATCAGTAAAAGAATTCGTATATATTAAAAAATTTAAAATTATATAATTATATATAAATATAACTAATATTATTTGATTAAAAAAATTTATTCATACTTGAAAAAAAATCACACTTATTAATGTCAAGAAAGGATAAGTTGTTAGGAAGTTTTTCTTCTAACAGTGACATTGCTTAATATTACAAGCTAGTAGCTGCAAACATATCTCTGTTAAACTTAAATGGACTTTTTAAGTATACAATTTACAGGAGCTATTTCTCAATAATAGAGAAATTGGAACCATTAAATTAAGTTCTTAAAGAAAAATCATTTGTGCAAAAACCATGCCAAGAAACTTTTTATGTTTTTGTTTGGTGAATATATCTCTGTAGAAAGATGTTTATAATTAAAACAATAGTGAAAACATTTGTACAGCAAATTCTGTAGAGAAACTTGAACCAAGGATTTGAAGGAAAGCATGTCAAGCTGCTGTAGGCTAGCAATGTTCTGTTTTACGGATGAATTTAAATTAGTACTGTACCCGTAGAGGTGTAGGCGTGTAGCGATTGATAAGAGTAACGGTAATCATAAGAATTATGCATTGCCTTATACACAGAACAATTTTCACATATTCTTTTTCATACCTGAGAAATGAAGAGAAACGAACGGCTAGTCTGAGTGAGAAGGGCGCTGTGAGGACCGCTGGACAGCTGGACTGTGTGAGAAGGGCGCCGTGAAGGACCTGGACGGCTGGACTGCGTCTGCGTGAGAAGGAGAAGGAGAAGTAAAATTAGGGATCCAGTTGAAACAAAACAACGCTGTTTTTGTTTTTTTAACGCCAAAATCCAGTTCGGATTTAAAAAACCGGTCAGGTCACCTGTTAACACAAAATTAGCCGAGTTTTTTTGGGCTAAACCGGATCATCTACATGATCGATTCAATAATCAAACCGACTTGATTATATCACTGAATTTCGGTTGGATCAGTCCAACTCATCGGTAATCCGATTATTTCACTAGACAAAGTCAAGTTGTCTGGAGGTGTTACTTACAAACCATTAATTAACTATTAATGAAGTATAAATGATTTCATAGGAATGATCACTTCAGTTTTATAACAGTAGTATAAAGTCTAAACATTAGTAGAGTGTGAATTAATAAACATAACGTTAAAGAGAGAAACGAAGCAAATGAAGTAACAGCTAACTGTTTTCAATGCAAACCCATAGCTAGTGGGGTAATCAAGTATTTGAAGCCGCTTCACGGGTTGCCCATCAATCACAGCAAGGTCACCCCTCATCCTCTTCCAAAAAATAAAATGAAGAACATATTAACAAAAGGTTGCACAGTGTCAGAATCCGGAAACTTTTAGCAGAGTACGTAACCTTGAAATTTTAAGAGCATGATGATCCAAGAGAAAATCCAAATGAATTGTATATCTTCAAAAAAATTGACTGTGATTCGATATTTAGATCTTTTAATTAAAATTTAAAATATATTTAATTTATAATTTATATATAAAATCACAACTAAAAATATAACTTTATATATTCCTATTAGAAAAGTGAGGAGAAATGTATGTAAGATTATAACACCCAATTGATGTGGCTACACATTATACAACTCAAAGAATAGGAGAGGAATTTCAAACAAAAAAAAAATCATATTGGTTGAGCAATGATAAAAGATGATTTATTGTAGGAGTGCTCTATATATAGAGAGAGCGCTAATTTTTAACAAGTCAATTTTACTATTTAACAATTCTAAAATCTAGGAGGGATTAATTAAGTGTCAAAAAGAAATTTTAATACCTCCAAGTTAACCAAAAAATTGGACACCACGGAAACACATCAATTGAACTGCTGAGCTCAAAGTACTTTGAGGTCCCTCAATTTTTTAGTAGCTGTGGCGCACCATGCCTTGCATTATTTTCACTGACAGCTCCCAAACGAAAACAGGAAAGACCTAACATGCAGCCAATTAATGTCTTCCTGTCTGAGAGTGTACTACTATTCTTTCATAGAAATACATGTTTTTTTTACATTATCCTCCAAGAGCAACTTGCTACTCATATCACACCCAAAAAGTAATGTAACTTTTTTTTATTTTTCTCATGATTTGCCTCTTATTTCATTCGGCTAAATACTAATAAAAAGAAAGTCTTTCAAGAGAAACAAAAAAAGGTGCCCCCACCTAAACTCAAAAGAGGAAAAAATCAACATGATAGTGGCAGATATTAATTCCAGCTACAATACATTAGTTCAAACAAAACCCGTGTTACTTTAGGTTCTAATCAGTGTCCCCATCACTCCTTTATACCCCAGCAAGGGTCTTATTTAAGTGAGTCAAATACTCAACAACTTCACCTTTGCATACTTTCCACTAGTTTTTTTTAGTTTTTTTTTCATGGCTTATTCATCTCATAAACTCTTCTGCCTTCTGTTTGCAATTTTCTTCTCACACACTTGTGCTGTGAACTCTTCCAATGCTTCCACAACAATTCACACCAATCTCTCTTCCATAAAATCTTTCTGCACAACGACAGCATACCCAGAAGTTTGTTTCAACTCATTGAAGCTATCCATCTCAATAAACGTAAGTCCAAACATAATCAACTACCTCCTTCAGTCCCTCCAAGTAGCAATATCTGAAACCACAAAGCTCTCAAATCTCTTCCACAGCGTTGGACACTCAAAAAACATCATAGAGAAGCAAAGAGGATCAGTTCAAGACTGCAGGGAACTCCATCAATCCACGTTGGCTTCTTTGAAAAGATCACTATCAGAGATCCGTTCTTCCAACTCCAAGAACATAGTTGATGCAAGAACCTACCTAAGTGCAGCCTTAACAAACAAGAACACATGTCTAGAAGGCCTAGATTCTGCTTCTGGAACAATGAAGCCATCTCTGGTGAAATCTGTGATCAACACTTACAAGCATGTAAGTAACTCACTTTCAATGCTCCCTAAGCCAGAGATGGGGACTCCCAAAGTGAAAAAGAGTAATAACCAGCCTTTGAAGAATGCTCCTAAGTGGGTATCAAGCAGTGACCAAAGGCTCTTCCAAGACTCGGATGGGGGAGATTATGACCCAAATGAAATGCTTATTGTGGCTGCGGATGGAACTGGGAACTTTAGCACCATCACTGAAGCCATCAACTTTGCTCCAAACAACAGCATGGATAGGATAGTGATCTATGTCAAGGAAGGGATTTACGAGGAAAATGTGGAAATTCCAAGCTATAAGACCAACATTATGATGCTTGGCGATGGAAGTGATGTCACTGTCATAACTGGTAACAGAAGCGTCGGTGATGGCTGGACCACTTTCAGATCTGCAACTCTAGGTGAAGCCTTTGCACCCTTTTCAATCTTTTTTGGCAATTATTTATTTGTCATGCATTGGTTACCACTTGGCACAGGGCTGAGAAGTAACAGAACAAAACAAAATAATGGATCTTTGTCTTTCTAAGTAGGTCCTTTATAGGAGAAATGATTATGTAATTTGGGATCACGTGATCTTGATCAATCTCATATGTTATCGGTCAAGATCACATAGTCCTAGACTATACAATAATATATCAAGAGAGTCTATTTGATTTGTTGAACAGAATATATGAGTTGTTATAAATTTTCTGATACATGTTTTTGATGGGAAAAAAAAAACTGTACAATAATATCATCTTGTTTAGTGAGATTGATTATTGCTTGTTTTATGTCAATTTTTCTCTGGAGTGGCCAAAATGGCAATTACATGATTATGGTCTCTATCTTTTTCAGCTGTTTCTGGTGATGGTTTTCTGGCACGTGATATAGCCATTGAGAACAGTGCAGGGCCAGAGAAGCATCAAGCAGTGGCATTGAGGGTAAATGCAGACTTAACAGCCTTTTACAGGTGTGCAATTTATGGCTACCAAGACACTCTATATGTTCACTCCTTTAGACAATTCTATAGAGAGTGTGACATTTATGGTACCATAGATTACATATTTGGGAATGCAGCAGTGATTCTACAAGAATGCAACATCATATCAAGAAAACCAATGCCTGGCCAATTCACAGTAATCACTGCACAATCAAGAGATAGCCCTGATGAGGACACTGGCATCTCATTCCAAAACTGCTCAATCATAGCAACCCTTGATCTCTATTCCAACTCTAGTAGCTTCAAGAGCTACCTTGGGCGGCCATGGAGGGTCTATTCTCGCACAGTTTACCTTGAGTCCTACATTGATGACTTCATTGACCCAAAGGGTTGGACAAAGTGGTCTAATGAGCAAGGATTGGAAACTTTGTATTATGGAGAGTATGACAACTATGGACCTGGTTCCAGCATAGATAAGCGTGTACAATGGTTAGGGTACCATTTGATGGATTATGGTGATGCCTATAATTTCACTGTTTCGGAGTTCATCAATGGAGATGGTTGGCTTGATACCACTTCCGTTCCTTATGATGACGGGATTTGAGCAAAATAAAATATGTTTAGTTTGTTAAATTGTTAAGGTAATTTGTCACTATACTCTGGCGTAAGGCCACTAAGGTTGTTACTAAAGTAACATTGTAAAATAAGAAAAGTTCATGGCTAATTAGACAGCTGATTTGATTAATTCTATGACGCTACCTAGTAACCTTTGTTTGGTAAAGAAGAAATAAAAAGCTAAGGATGGGACAAAATAATATAATTAATTTTCTTGATAGAGTAGATTAAAGAGAAAATAATTTTAAAATTTGCAAGGTTAATTGTATTATTTATCATTTATTTTCACCTATCTCTTTGTCTCTTTTTATCTCTTATCTATTTCTCTATGTATTGAAACAACTTTCATTTTTACTTTACCTCTCACTTATGTTCACTTATTCATTTAATTTTCTTCTAACCTATTTATCTCATTCATATCAAATTGGGCAAAAAAGCCTTTTTGAAAATCGGATTATATATCATCTTTGCCTCTAATTTAGTGTATATTTTCTTGTTCTTTCTCGTAATTAATTTTTTTCCAAGGTTCATCCTTAATTTTCTCAAACATTTTATTTTTAGTCAATATTGTCAAAATGTATTACAAAATATTAAGTTGTTGACGTTATCATGATAACATGTCACGTTAATCAAAAATGACATGATGATGATATCATCATGTACCATATTAGCTTAGTTTCATGACATTAGTCACTTTAATAAAATGTGTCATGCTAACCATAATTTCATGTCCTTAGAGTTACATTACCATCATGATGATAGAGATTAAAGGAGAAAATTATTAATAGAAACTAAAAGTGAAAAAAATACAATAAAGGAACAATTGAAATTTTAGCAAAAACATCAAATAGTTCAATTAACAAAGTGATAAATAGAATATCATTTTCACATAAACTTGTGCAATAATCAAGTAATTATAATAAATTAAGTAAATTATGATAATTACATTATGGAAATAAAGTAAGTGTAGAAATTATAAAAGTTTAAGGTAAGAAAACTAATTGTGGAATTTAGTCAAACACTTGATATTTGCAAAAAACTTGGGTCTATATTAATGGGAGAAGTTATCAGTGTTTAACTTTATTGGACATTCCTAACATGCAATTAGTACTTATTTCTATTATCAATTAAGATTATGTTATCATTAATTTATAAAATTATTTAAGTCTTAATTCCTTAAGCGGAAAGAACTTAAATCATTTGATTTTACTATCAATCTCTTTAAATATTAGTGTAACCAAGTTATTTGCATTAAGAAAAAAAATAGTGATGATCAATCCTTTTTATCATATCTCTAGGCATAAAGGTTATTGATTGGATTTTTCATTTCTCAATACATAAGATTTTTCCAATTACAATTGAAATAATAGGATCATCCAAGATTAGACTAAAAAAAGCATTGAGCATAGAACAACAATAACAACCTTTATTAAATTAAGAATAACACATAATTACATGGAAATAATAGTCTAATTACATTAAATCTAAAGAGGATGAAATTTTGCTACTCATAGCCGTGAATGAAGAATCTAATGAAGGGATGACCAAGGAGAAGCCTTGTGAATGGAAGTCGTCACACAACACTTTTTGACATATATATGTGCATTGAAAATCTCAATTTAAGATTGTTCAAAACATGTATCAAAGGTCCCTTTTTAATTTATACATAGCAATATGAATTTTTTAGCATGAGCATGTTAGACAAGCTCGCTTAAACAAACTCAAACTCGAAAATTCATCCTTGTAAGGCTCACTTAAGCAAGGCTAGAAAGTCTTTACTTCTTCGGATGAGTAGCTCACTTAAGCTGGCCAAATATGGCTGGCTGAAAAATGGATCGTTTATGCAACACCTTCAAAAGTCATCCAAATGCAGTGATAGTGCTCCACGGGTCTCTTCAAAGTGTCTTCCAATAATGGATTATTGCAAAATAATCAAAAAGGACCAAGATCATGAAAAGAAAAACAAGAAAATTAATTTCTCAACTATCAAGAGTATTTATTCAACAACTAACTAAATAAGGGATAAACAAAGCTAAAAAGCATAAAAGATATCAAATATTGCACCAAAACACTACTAATTACATTTTTGGTCCATGTAGTTGTAATAACTCTCCTTTTTAGTTTATATTATTTAAAACATCTCATTTTGGTTCCTATAGTTAAAATTTTGTTTAACCCTTTTAGTCATCCTTGTCTAAAGTGGTTTATTCAATTCTTTTAAAATTGCTACAAAATTGAAACTGATATTGTAAAACTGTTAAAATATTTTGGTTATTTTAAATTATCATAAATTAATTTTTTCTAGATTCTTGGCGGTTTTACACTACCAGTTTTAGTTTTGTAGAGATTTAAAGGATTAAGATGTAACAACGTTATGTGACTTTAGATAACAAGGATCAAAAGGGTTAAAAAATAACAACTATAGAAACTAAAATTAGATATTTTAAAATACAGAAACCTAAAGGAAAAGTTTTTACAACCATGGAGACAAAAAGAGGAATTAAACAAAAGACAAAGAATTCACATGAACTAAAAAAAATCACAGGAACAAAAAAAAAAAAAAGAAAAAACAAAACAAAACTCACACACAGAATGAAAGAAAAAAGTGACATATTTATAAGCACACAACATTTAAACCTTAAATATAATGTTCAAATAAAGATCTTAAATAACAAGAAAAATCATTTTTTAAACAATCATTATCTTAACTTTTCTCCACTTTTTTTTTCTTGTTTAACACTATATATATTGCCCCCGCAATTTAAAATTTCAAGATCCGTCCCTAAAGACACCTTCAGTGAACAAAAACAAAAGGCAAAACAATTAATCAAGACATGCCAGCAACAAAGAGCACAGTGTTGAACATAAAACAATTTCTTTTACAGTCTCCTTATCTCATATTTGCATGGAAGATAATTTTATGCATAGGACCCGAGAATAACTGAAAGTTAGTTAGTTAGTTATATCTTTTGCTATTGTATTTCATATATATATATATATATATATATATATATATTCCTCATGTACAAAGATGATTATTGATCAACAATATTTTCTCTTTATTCTTTTCTTTCATCCTTGTATACTTGTGTCTTCCTTGCTGCTTTTCTATTTGAGTCTGATATCTTTCATGGTATCAGAGCACATCTACGATCCATGGACCCTATCCTTGATTCTCGTCTGTCTGAGACAAGCAACACGAGCACACCAGCAACAAAAATCATCATGAAATCTTTTTCAATCCCAATTGCAGACAAACTGGATGAAGAGAGCTTTCTGCCATGGCAGCAACTTGCCTTAGCCTCCATTCATGGTCACAATCTTCAAGACCATCTTGATAAAGACAAAGTCCCTGCACAGACATTAGAAAACCAGGAAAGCATAATGGAAAATACAGCATACACCCACTGGCATCAACAAGATAACCTTCTTGTTTCTTGGCTCCTCTCATCGATGAACATGGCATTCAAAAACAGAATGGTAGGATGCAATTTTGCTCATGAAATCTGGACAAAGCTCCAGACTTATTTTTCTTCACACACAGGCAAAGGTCAAGCAACTCAAAAATCAACTAAAGTCTGTCAAAAAGAAAGGCTCAGCTTCAGAATATCTTCTCCAAATCAAGAAAATAGTTGACTCCTTAGGAGCTGTTGGAGCTCCTCTCACTGATGCAGAACACTCTGAGGCTATCCTTGATGGATTAAGTGAAGAGTATGCTCCTCTAATCACATCTGCCATGTCCAGATCTCCTCCTTTCTCTATAATTGAACTGGAAGCATTCCTATTGGCTCAAGAAGATATGCTTGACCGTTTCAAGAAAACAGAGATTACCCCTGTTCAAGCCAACTTCAGCCAACGAAACACTGCACAAGATTATCCTGGAGGTCGTTTCTCAGGTGGACGCAGAAGTAAAGGGGTCGTACCTTCATAGGTAATAGAAACCAAGGTTCTTTTTGGAATCAAACTCGATTACAATGTCAAATTTGTGGTAAACATGGTCATCTTGCATTAAGATGCTTTTACCGCTATGACACTACATATCTAAACACCCCTCAAGGACCTCAGCAACAGTATCCTCAAAATCAGAATCAGAGAACTCCACCTCCACCTCCACCTCCTTCTTTTCACCATCCCACAGCCTATCTAGCAGGTCCCGCATCTCTCAATGACATAGCTTGGTATCCTAATTCTGGATCTACTCATCATCTCACGCATGACTTTGGTAATCTCTCATCTGGTTCTGAATACAATGGTTTTGATCAGGTTCATGTTGGCAATGGTGCAGGTATGCCTATACAACATGTTGGTCATTCTTCTTTCACAACTTCTCACTCACCCACTGTTTTTAGACTTGCTAATCTTTTACATGTGCCTTCCATTACCAAGAATTTAATAAGTGTCTCCCAATTTGCCAAGGATAACAATGTTTTCTTTGAATTTCATCCCGATCATTGTTTTGTAAAATCTCAGGTTAGCAAGAAAATTGTTCTCAAAGGCACTCTTAAAGATGGCCTCTATCAGTTCACCAATGTCCATCTAAATTCACAATCTTCTGTTCAAAACTCACCCATTGCGCTGTTTTCTGCATCTAATTCCTTTGATCTATGGCACAAAAGATTAGGCCATGTTGGCCCTAATGTTGTTAGAAATGTATTAAACAAATGCAATCTTCCTTCTATAGTTCAAAAACAATCTTCAGCTTCCTCTGTTTGTGAAGCTTGTTGTTTAGGCAAAATACACCAATTACCTTATTTTCACTCATCTACCATGTATAATTCTCCACTTGATGTGATTTTCATTGACATTTGGGGCCCTGCTCCTATAACTGGTACATCTGGCTGCAAATATTATGTGTTGTTTGTTGATGCTCACACAAGGCTTAGCTATCTTTATTTACTGCAAAATAAATCTCAAGTTTATTATATTTTCCTACAATATAAAACAACCATTGAGAATCTCACAGGGTTTAAGATCAAACATATTCAAACTGACAATGCAAAGGAATTTACATCCAATCATTTTACTCAGTTCCTTAAGCTCAATGGCATCACTCATAGACTCACCTGCCCTTATTCACATCAACAAAATGGTAAGGTTGAAAGGAAACATCGCCATATAACTGAGGTTGGCTTAGCTCTCTTAGCCAATGCTAAATTACCTTTACTTTATTGGGAAGAAGCTTTTAGCACTGCAGTTTATATTATTAATCATTTACCATCACCTGTGCTTGATTTTAAATCTCCTTTTGTGCTAATCTATCACAATACACCAGATTACAGCTTTATGAAAGTTTTTGGATGTGCTTGCTTTCCTCTAATTAGACCATACAACAAACATAAACTTGAATTTCGATCCACTAAATGCCTATTTTTAGGATATGCTGCTAACCACAAAGGCTATAAGTGTATGTCTCCCTCTGGCAAAATCTACATTTCTAGAGATGTCATTTTTGATGAATTTATTTTTCCTTATTCTTATATGTTCTCTAACACTTTTATTGCTTCATCTTCAAATCCCTCATGTTCTATTCCTCAAACACCTCTTCTATCCACACATAAAGCCATTACTCCATCTCCTGTTACACCACCCACTGGTTCCACAGGTGCTACTAACAGTTTTTCTAGTGTTTCTATTTCAGATCTTGCCTTTGCACCACCACTGCATTCATCTTCTCCACCTGCTACCAATCCATATCCAAATGTTGTGACCTCAAGTCATCCTATGCAAACGCGCAGCAAGTCAGGCATTTATAAACCCAAATCTTTTGCAACCACATCCACTTCTTCAACTCCTAACTTAGTTAGCTTTGCACCTCTCAATATTTCTCAAGCTCTAAAATGCCCACATTGGAAACAAGCAATGGTTGAAGAATACATAACCCTCATCAATAATGATACCTGGACCCTTGTTCCACCTCCAACCCACACACAACCTATAGACTGCAAGTGGATTTTTCGAATCAAGAGACACCCTGATGGCATAATTAATAGATACAAAGCACGCCTAGTTGCCAAGGGATTTTAGCAAAGAGAAGGATTTGATTTTAATGAAGTGTTCAGTCCAGTTGTTAAACCAGTTACAGTTCACCTCATTTTATCTATTGCTCTTACAAATGGTTGGAATATCAGACAGTTTGACTTTAATAATGCTTTTCTAAGTGGTGTTCTACATGAAGATGTCTACATGAGTCAACCACCTGGATTTCCTAGCAGCAATCCTCAGCTTGTCTACAAATTAAACAAAGCTATCTATGGTCTCAAACAAGCCCCTCGTGCTTGGTTTCATACCCTCAGCCTCACATTGCAGAAGTTTGGATTTCAAAACACCAAGTCTGATGCATCATTGTACACCAGATTCACTTCTTCTTCCACCATTTATATTCTTGTCTATGTTGATGATATTTTAATCACGGGCAATGATTCATCTGAAATTTCCTCAATTATTTCTCACCTCAATAACCAATTCTCCCTTAAAGATCTTGGTACCATTCATTTTTTTCTTGGTTTAGAGGCAGTCTACACTTCTTCTACTACTCTACACCTGACCCAAACAAAATATATCACTGATCTCTTGGATAAAGCTAAAATGCTCTCTGCTACACCTATGCCAACTCCTATGGTTACAAATCAGAAGTTATCAGCTCATGGTGATACTGCCTTTTCTGACCCCACTTTATACCGATCTATTGTTGGTGGTCTCCAATATGCCACTATTACTCGTCCCGATCTTGCATTTGCTGTCAACAAAGTAAGTCAGTTCATGCATCACCCACTTGAAGTTCATTGGAAGGCTGTTAAAAGGATATTAAGATATCTTGCGGGAACTATTAATCATGGTCTTGTTTTTCATAAATCTAATGATTCCCGACTCATTGCCTTTTGTGATTCTGACTGGGGCTCAGACATAGATGATAGGAAATCCACAAGTGGCTTCTGTGTATATCTAGGATCCAATCTTATTTCTTGGACAAGTAAAAAGCAACAGGCAGTCTCAAGGTCCAGCACAGAGGCTGAATTTCGAAGCTTGGCAGCAACTATGGCAGAAATTATTTGGCTTCAATCCCTACTTACTGAATTACATATCCCTTGCACAAGTCTTCCAACAATTTTTTGTGATAACTCCAGTGCTGTTATGTTGGCTGCCAATCCCATTATGCATCAAAGAACCAAGCATTTTGAAATAGATCTCTACTTTGTTCGTGATCGTGTGCTACATCAACAGGTTTTTTTTCAACACATTCCTGGCTCTGAACAGATTGCAGATGTGCTTACTAAACCTCTATCAGCTTCTGTTTTTCATTGATTTCGAACCAAACTCAGAGTCATTACATCTCCACTGAGTTTGAGGGGGGATGATAGGAGAATAACTGAAAGTTAGTTAGTCAGTTATATCTTCTACTATTATATTTCATATATATATATATATATATATATATATATATATATATCTTCCTCATGTACAAAAATGATTATTGATCAATAATATTTTCTCTTCATTCTTTTCTTTCATCCTTGTATACTTGCGTTTTCCTTGCTGCTTTTCCATCTGAGTCTGATACCTTTCAAGACCCACCTAATTAAAAATTCAAATATCTCAATCCTATTTCCTGAACCACTGAAATTTTTTGCCTTTCTCTCTACATATGCGACAATTCATCGCTCCCAAACCCATGCAAAATCACGATCTCTCATAAATCAAAATAGACAGACATGTACAGTGGGATATTCAAGATTTTTCTGTAGTGAAAACAAAAAATAGTTTACAATATTTTTATAGAAGAAAAATATAAAATATATAAGTTTATGAAAAAAATTAAAATACAAAAGTTTTTATAAATTATAATTGTCTTTTACATATTTTCATATTTTAAAAATTTTGCATGATCCTTTCATTATAGGTACAATTAAAAATATGGACAAGATTCCTTTACATTAAGTGTAAGTGTAAAGATCTACATCAAATCTATACTGTGAATTTTATGGTTTATAATATCTTAATAAATATGAAAACGTTAATATATTGAATGATAATTAATTAGTCATCTATAATTAATAAATTAGATCATTTGATTGATTTAATTTTTCAAATTATTTATTTATCAAAATTATTAACAGTAATATATTTTTACAATTTGTTCATGTAATAAAGTATATATTTATTTGTCTCTATTTATTATTTTCATAACAACTGTTTATTTCTTGACTTATTAAAAAAATACACTTATTGGAAAGTATAAAGGAAAAAAATGTATAATGTAATTACGATTCAAACTTATTTATAAATTTTATTATCATGTATTTTTATTTTATGTATTTTACTGTAGTATTTTTTTAACTTATATTAACGGTGAGAAATGTATATCATGAGTAGAAAAAATATATAGACTTTATTACCTGAAACATTTGTAGAAAAAACTACAGTAAAATACAGAGGCTAAAGATGTATGGTTGATGTTATTTGACAGCTTGAGAAAAAAGAAAGAAAGAGATACATCGGTATGATATGTTATATTATTTGATAGGAAGATAACAATACAAAAGAAAAATGTCAAATAAGTGTTTAATAATATATGAATTTTCATGTATCATTACTCAACTATATATAACTAAATTTTAAACTCGTGTGTTGCACGGATTTGTTTCACTTGTAAATTTTATATATGTATATTCAATATTTTTCAAATATATGTACATAAATAAAATTATCATTTTTAAAATACTTTATAATATATTAAATAAATTACATTAAAAAATACGAAGAGTGATTAAAAAAGCTATCAAAATTATATAATGATTAATGTGAATAATTTAATTTTTCAGCCCATACAAAACAATATCATTGTGTGAGAAAAAATTAACATCCAAGACATAAATGACAAAAAAATCAAATATATAATGTTTAAATATATTAGACATTTATTGAATCAAATTAATAATTGTTATTAAATTAAAATTTCAATTCAACGAACTTATAATACTTCAAGTTTTTTTTTTTTACATAGTATATCGTATATAGATATAGCTAGATAGATGCACATTGAAAGATTAAGTATAATGTAAAAAATGGTACTAAAAACTTAATAATTAAAATTATGACAAAATACTTCCTTTGTACATTAAATAAATTACAAAATTATTACATTATATATCAACCATAATTTTTTTAATTAATAATCATTATTCCAAACCTTAAATTTTAAAATGACTATACCAGGAGGAAGAGTGAATCATAATGACCAAACTAACAAAACTGTTACTCGTTATACAGCATGTTTCTATTATAATTATATTACCACAATTGTTGTCTTTGGCAGTTCCACACTTGGAAAATGGACAGAACACAGAAAAGAGTTTTCAAACCTGGTCTGAGTCTGAGACCAATAAAGTTGGAAACAAACTAATACAAACCTCTGATGACCCTATTAATCTTTGCAGTCGATCCTTAACAAACTTTCGAAAATAGAAACACCTGAAGCATCTCTCGTTCACACGTGCATGCCCAAACAATGATAAAGTCCCAAACGCTCATGCAAGAAAGCAAAGGGGTAAATAAAGCAACGCTCGGTTCTCTTTTCTCTTTCACCATATCCATTGTCCCTTAAGTCTAGGGCAGAGTTTCTACTATGCCTTAGACACACAATTTCGCCAAAAAAAAAAAAAAAAAAAAAAACAACCGAACCGTGCGATAATGGCGTTCCAGGATTTCGACATGATCACCGAACGGCGGAGGAACGAGGAGAGGCTTAAGATGAAGAAGAAGATCCTCATCGGCCTCATCTCCGCCGTCCTCCTAGCGTGCGTCATAGGCGCCGCGACATTTGCCGTTGTCCAAAGAACAGGCCCTGATAATAATGCAAAGCACGCCACGCCAATGCCACAGAACTCCGCCGCCACGTCAAATGTGGACCAAAAGTCCAGGCTGGTGAAGATGATTTGCGCATCCGCTGAATACAAGGACAAATGCGAAAACAGCCTCGGAGAAGCCCTAAAGAAGGACCCCAAATTGGCGCAACCAAAAGACCTAATGATGGTGTCCATGGTTCTGGCCGAGAAGGAGGTTACAAAGGCCTTCGACGGAACGGCAAAGATGATGGACAAGGCCTCCGAGGAGGAGAAGGGGGCCTACGAGGATTGCAAGGGCTTGTTCAAGGACGCCAAGGAAGAGCTTGAGTTGTCGATCACCGAGGTCGGTGATAACGACGCGGACAAGCTCTCCACAAAGGGTGCTGAATTGAACAACTGGCTTAGTGCGGTTATGTCTTACCAACAAACCTGCATTGATGGTTTCCCCAAAGGGAAGATCAAGGATGAGTTAAGCAACATGTTTAATGAGTCGAAGGAGCTTGTGAGCAACTCCCTCGCCGTTGTTTCGCAGTTCTCTTCGTTCTTTTCGATCTTCCAAGGCGCCGGGGAGCTTCATCTTCCTTGGGAGATTACCAGTGATGATGCACCTGCACCTACTGCTTCTGCTTCTGGTGCTGGTGCTGCTGTTGGTGCTGGTTTTGGGTCTATGTTTGGTTCTGGATTTGGTTCTGCTTCTGCTCCTGGTGTTGCTCCTACTACCACAGGTGTTGCTCCTACTACTGCAGGTGCTGCTCTTGCTCCTGGCCCAGTTCCTTCTTGGGCTGCAGGTTCCATTCCTGCATGGGCTGGTCCAGTTCCTGTTTGGGCCGGCCCATCTGAGTTTATCGGATCAAATGAGAAACCCACACCTAATGTCACCGTGGCAAAAGATGGCAGCGGAAACTTCAAAACCATCTCTGAAGCTTTGGCTGCAATCCCACCAAAATACGACGGAAGGTATGATTGTTTTATTACCATATTTTTTGGATAAGAGTATTTTATTAACCTTTTTTTTGGAGAGAAAAAAGAAACAACATTTTGAAATTAATGTGTAACCAAATCACCTTAATTTATTAGTTTAACGTGTGTATGCATGCTTTCATGCAAGGGATTTATTTTTTATGCAGGTACGTGGTTTATGTTAAAGAAGGAGTGTACGATGAGACCGTGACAGTGACAAAGAAAATGATAAATGTAACCATGTACGGTGACGGACAGCAAAAGAGTATCATCACTGGCAACAAAAATTTCGTGGATGGAGTCAGGACTTTCCAAACTGCATCATTTGGTAAGTGTAAATTTTCTCCTCAATCAAACCTCATTTTGTACCACATCTACAATTTAGTATATAATTAGGTCCCCTAAGGATAGTGATTAAGATTAATTTCTTAACTTGCATGTATAGAAAAATATGAATAATAATAAATAAATATCTTAATATTTTAAACATCTTACTTATACATGCATCATCTCAATTCTCCCTATCTTTCTCATTGGATCAAATTTTCCTCATTTTGTACCTCATCACTTGCATGTATTAAATGACACATTAGGTGTGCATGTAACTGTTTTTGAAAAATATTTGTTAAGAGATATTAAACTTTTAAATAACTATCAGCAACTTAAAAAATTAGTTATTCACTCTTAACCAGAAAATATACTTGTCAGGTTCATAAATAAAAATAATAATTCAATTAAGAAAAATGTTAGATGAACACCTATTATATTAGAGAAAAAATGGTTATCCAGTGTGATATAAAAAGTTTTATATAATTATTCAATCATAATATAACTTATTATATATGATAAATTTTTTAATTTTTAAAATAATTATTTTAAAATAGTATAAACTTATTTTAGATAGTGAATTGTTAGTATTCTTTGATGATGCCTCTATTACTCAGCACCATATTTCCATGCACACTGCAGTTGTACTTGGAGGCGGATTCTTGGCGAAAGACATGGGATTCAGAAACACAGCCGGTGCAGAGAAACACCAAGCAGTGGCCGCAAGAGTACAAGCCGATCAAGCCTTATTCTTCAACTGCGCCTTCGAGGGCTACCAAGACACTCTTTATGCCCAAACCCACAGACAATTCTATCGCGACTGCTACATCTCCGGAACAATCGACTTCATCTTCGGCGACGCCTCTGCCGTGTTCCAGAACTGCACCATGGTGGTAAGGAAGCCACTTGACAACCAGCAGAACATCGTGACAGCACAAGGAAGGCTCGACAAGCAAGAAAACACCGGCTTCGTCCTCCAGAAGTGCGTGATCAAAGCCGACACCGATTTGGTACCGTTGAAGGACAGAATCAAGAATTACCTCGGAAGGCCATGGAAGGAGTATTCAAGAACCATCATCATGGAGACTCAGATTGATGACCTAATTCACCCTGATGGGTTTCTTCCCTGGGAAGGGAACTTTGCCCTAAGCACCCTTTACTACGGAGAGTACAACAACAATGGGGCTGGTTCCATCACCACTGCTAGGGTTAATTGGCCTGGCCGTAAAGTCATCAATAGAGATGAGGCTACTAGGTATACGGTTGAGGCTTTCTTGCAAGGGACATGGATCAATGGCACAGGTGTACCAGCTCAACTAGGCTTGTACAATTAAAAAGGGTCTAATTATTAACATCATGAGTATATAAATTTATATTCCAGTTGAGTTGAATGCTTGAACTAATTTATATAATGTATTCTAGAAAAATTTAAAATGTAGATTTTGTTGTCCTAAAATGTCACTTTTAATTTATTTTTTTTTACTACAAAGATGTCACTTATACTAAATATACAAAATTAAATTGAAAGTATTTTTTTTTATATTTAAAAATCTACTTACAGGAGTAAATATTATTAAAACAAGTATAAAAGTTAAAAAGTATCACTACTGTATTTTTAATTATACTTTTATTTATTAAATTGTATGAAAAAATTTATTAGTTAACCTAAGATGATAATTTAATTAAATAAACATTTTATTATCTTAAATGTTACACCTCATTAAAAATTTATTAAAATTTTCAAATAAAAATAAATGTTTAAGTACTGTATCTTAATTTAACCAAGGTGGAGAACTTGGACTATCATATAATATTTTTAAGCAATATTTTCGTAAAAAAAATTCAGGAGAAATATTATTTTAATAAATAACTTTAAACATATGCTCTCATAAACATACGGTCGATTTCTATTTCATATACTTTTCCACCTCTTTTTTCCATCAATCTATTCCTTTTTCATCATATCACTCATATATTAGTATTTATTTTAATATATAAATATTCATGTTACTTTTTTATTTTTTAAATTAAAATAATATAGATTTAATATTTAATAAAAATTAAATTTGAATTCTACATGTCAAATATTGAACACATATTTATATTTGTAGATTATCAAATGGTATTAAAATATTTATTAAATACTAAATGGATAAAGCTAAAAACTATTTTTTCCGTAAAAACAAAAATAAATCAATTATAAATAATTATAAGTTAAAAATCCTTAGAGTTTTCAAACAGTCAAGTTCAAACTTTCAGTTAGACTCATTTAAACATAGAAGCTTGAGCAGACATATTTTTTTCATAAGTTAAGCCTAAACTATAAGTGTTTGACTCGACTTAACTCATTTATACTCTTATTTATGACTACAAGGAAAGGAATATTAATGTTACAATTTTGTGACGAGCCATGGTTTGAAACAAGGTTGTGTGAGATAGAAATGCACACAGAACAGGGGCAGCCACACCTAGCTTCAGTGGTGATTGTCACTGATGACAATAGTGATAGTGATAATTCAATCCCTCTATTTCTCTTTTAATCTATTAATGCTGATGGTTTCTAATTTTTAATTTAGGAAGTTTTGTGTTGTTTAAAAATTACTTATAAATAAAATATAAGATAATATATATATATATATATATATATATATATTATTTAAATAATTTGTGTCATTTATATAGATGCTAAATTGATATTGATACATGTGAATATAAAAATTAAGCATTTTTTATTTTTTTAATTCTAAAAAAGGTAAGTTTTTTTTTTTTTAATGTAAGTGTAATAACTATAACTTGTAGAAACTCGTTATGTTACCATATAAAAACTCATGTGCACAAAACCTTTCTTAAATTATTTTAATTATTTTTGGTAATTCAACC
>PYAF01003465.1:691889-717945 GCA_007407185.1 Glycine tomentella
GAGATCTTGCACTTGGTCAAAACATTTAATAAATGGTTGAAGCTTTGGATCAATGGTGTTATGAATCCACCCATTGATCATGGAATTACACATTTCCCATGCTCGCCATTCTTCTCCAGTCTCCATGTCTGGTTTCTTCACAGCTCCAGTTACAAAACCGAGCTTATTCTTAGCCTTGAGTGCGTTTTTCATGAGTTTGCCCAATTATCGTAATTGGCTTCCCCTCGAAGCAACACCGTTGTGAGCATGACCCCTGGACTATCAGATCCTCCAAGATAGAAGGGAGAACCGGGATCAGATGACTTCAAGTTGGTGCTGCCTCCGGCCATGGCCAACTTTCACACTCTCTCTTGTTTGCGGAAGTGTTTGAAGGATCGCTCTGATACCAAAATAAATTCTGGTATTCAACCTCATAATTTTCATTGATGAATACGTTTAAATAGATTTACAATGAACAGAAAGTATGCTAACAAAAGGATATTATCTTATCTACACAATCTTATCTTATTTAACAACTATATCCTAACAATAACTATATCCTATCAATATGATATTATCTGATCTACACAATCTTATCTTATACAACAACTATATCCTATCAATATGATATTTTCCAATATGGTTGGTGGTCATCAAGAGCATGCTCCCAATGAATGCAATCTTACAAGATATCCCAATTTATGTGCTGAAACCTTGATGGAATTGGGTTCAGGGAATCAAAATGTTGATAACAATATTGAGGCTCTTGTTAACAAAACCATATATGAAACCAACTTGCCAAGTTCATATTTTGCTGAATTCAAGACGGGGGAAGCTCAACCAGCTCATTCAGTTGTTGCAGGTAACCAATAGTATCTCTTTCTACATTTTCATTTGAGAATAATTTAATATATATAGCGCATTTTTTATTTACGGTGATATAAAAATTATATTAAATTAAACTTATTTTTGCTATCATGCATGTTCAATCAGGACCATGATTTTAAATTTCTGTTCATAATTAATGTAAAAAAAAATACTATAATCTCAATTACATCGCCATCATAATTGTGATCATATCAATAACATTTTCCTGTAATTATATCCACAATGTAAAAGATCGCAATGAATTAAAACTCCAACGTAACCACAATTACAATTTAAAACCATGATGATTTGGACATTCATGAAAACACAATACTGTATTCTCCATAGCATTGCATGAATTATTGAGAAAGTATTGTTTCTATTTACGACAGAATTCAACCCAAATTTCTACCTTAGAACTGTTCCTTAACCCAAGTGGCAGCTAGGGAATTGTTAGAACTACATATATTTTCATGTAAATAAATATTTTAAATGGTAACTAATTACAATGTGTTGTGTTAATTTTGATCCTTCCATCGTATACACAGACTATTGTGAAGAGCTAATGAGCATGTCACTGAAAAGGCTAGACCAATCCCTGAGAGCACTGAAATCCCCTAAAAGAAACACCAATGACATCCAAACATGGCTAAGTGCTTCTCTAACTTTCAAACAATCTTGCAAAGACCATGTTCATGCACACACCTCAACACTTTCTGCAGATGATCACCTTATGCAAAGGATGTCCAACAAAATGGACTATCTCTCACAATTGGGAAGCAACTCGTTAGCCCTTGTTAACAAAATGAACACAACAGCAAACCACAATATTGGTAATCATAATAATAATAATAATAATGAAAAGGAACATGAATTTCCCATATGGGTATCATCCAAAGGACGAAAACTGCTTCAAGGAGCAACCATAAAGGCAAATGTAATAGTTGCACAAGATGGTTCAGGAAACTACAAAACAGTTTCTGAAGCCATTGAGGCAGCTTCAGGGACAGCAAGGTTTGTGATTTATGTTAAGGAAGGGGTTTATAAGGAGAAGATTCGTACCAACAAGGATGGTATCACCTTGATTGGAGATGGAAAATACTCTACTCTTATTGTTGGAGATGACAGTGTTGCCAAGGGTGCTGCCTTACCTGACTCCGCCACATTTAGTTAGTTCTCTTTTCTTCAACTTCATGCACTTTTTCAACGCATTGCATTACGCATCAGTCATGTCATAGCTTGAAGTTGCAATTGTGATTGTAGCTTTAGTTGTTGCAATCTATAATTGCATATTTGTTGTCTGATTTGACGTGCTTTGACTTGCAAATCACATTCTCAATTAGCTTACTTTTTTATTAAAAAAAATTACATGCTACTAAAATCACTAATCAAATTACAGTTTGACTTTGGCTACGGTTAATTAAAAACAGACTCATCATGTTAATAATAAGTTTTGTAAATGATTCATTTTTGAAAAAAAAAAATGTGTGCAAAAGTGACTCATATGAGTCAATCCGCCCATATATACGCACATATAAAGAGTTTGTAAATATAAAACCTCTAGGACCCAAACTAAACCATCGTTGTGACCTTTTAGATAAACTTTTTTTCCTGAACATGGAAGATAAAAAAAATTTAATAAAAATTCCTTTTCTTATTGAATCCCTCTCCAAAATTTAAGGTTCATATAAGTTTAATTATTTTTTCTTCATTTATGAAGAAGTTTAAAATATTTTATCTTTTTTTCCTTATAATTTCTTATTGAAAAATTTAATTAACTACATATATAAATATTGATTTTTTTCATACAAAGATACATATTGGTTATTTGTTGGTCCTCAGTTTAAAACAGATTGAATTGATCCTTTAAAATTGACTTTGTGCATATAATAATTTTGTCATTTATGTGATGATGTTAATTTTAATAACTAATTATTTTGATATCATAATATATAATTAAAAAACTTATTACAAATACATTATTAATTTAGTGCTACTTAATTATAGTTCTAGACAACTATATATCTCGAAGTGTGCGTCTATATATATATAAAATTGGGTAAAGGGTAGTTAACCTATGCAAGTAATTTTGATACTAAGTTTTAATTGTAAATTTTCCTCCAGTTATCCACTATAAATGCTCTAAAACAACATAAAGAATTTTATATACAGAATACCCCGACAATACTCGTTAAAGAATTTAGAAAAATAAAAAATTTATTTCATACTCACATAATGTTTAATATACTACGAACTTAAGAGAAAAAAAATATTTAAGTTTAATCTTATTTTCATATTCTTATCAAGAGTCCAAGAAGTTATGGTTGACGTTCACTTAACGTAAAGTGCCTATAAAAAAAAAAAAAAGGTGTACAAATCATAATAGAATGATTAGTGACATGCATCGACAAGGGGGGTCTAGAAAATTTATAGAAAATTTAGGAATTATCCACATTTGATTGAGCAAATTCATTGCGATGATGCTAAGTGCCGAAACGTTGATAGCTACTACTCGATCAAACAAATAACTAAATTATTATCACAATACAGCTTTATATATATATAAGTCTTGTTTACATTTAAGTCAATGACTCACATGAATAGACTTTTTCAGCGATATGCATGAACATTTGGTTCATATAATTAAAACAAATTTATAAGATGAACAGCATCGATAAAAGAAGTCAATTAATTTTACAGGGAAAGAAATCTACCGTTAAAAAAGGAGGTATTAATGTAAACCACGAAATTTAAGGCATTATACTTGTAAATTTTATTTTCTCATCACTGTCAGTTTCAATGCTTGCGCGCTGGGAGGATACAAAATAACTCTAGTAATAATTGATATACATAATTTAAATTCTCTTTCAAAGATATGTAAAAAAAAATCTAATATCTTTCTACTTACTTTTTATTTAACAACTTTTTCACAAAATATTAAAAATATACACAGGAAAACGAAATGTGAAATAAATACAATTTTTTTTACATACTAGGTATACTTTTTTTAACACATGCACTTTATTATATAATTTAAATTTATTGTTAAAAATCTCAATTTTATAAGTCGTTTTGATTTCTTATTATAAAGAAATTAACTCATGATTTTAGAAATTTCTTGTAATTTTATAATTTTTAATAAATTAATTTTACTTAATATCAATAAAGAAAATAATATATTAAATAGTCTGTTACTTATTGATCAAACACTTCTCGTGTACGAAAAATATATATATTAGTCTTTATTTAATTAGTTTACACATCAATATTCAAGGCTCAAATCAATATATAACATTACGGAAATCTATCTTCTTTTTTCATTTTACTTTTGTTCATCTTTATTAAGTGTTGATATTTAAACATCTCATTATTTTAAACACTTTGTCAATCTTTCTCATATTTTTTATCTTTCTTTTGATAACATCATATCATATATTATATTTATATTTTTTCATCGTTTTTCAATCTCTCTCTAAGTGTCAACTAATATACTGGTGTTTAATGTCATCACTCTTATTTAATAAGAGATAAAAAAAAAAAACACATAAATACTATAGATATTATGATGTGCATGTAGAAAAAAGAAATTATCAACGTTCATTAAGTGTTTAAAAAGTATATATATACTTTTATTAATCACTTGATTTTATCCTCTCTTTTTTTTTCTTCCTATCTTTCAACCTTCCACCTATACACCCAAAAAATAGGGTATACCTTATAGTTATTTCCATGTTTCATAACCATTCCCCCTGTCATATTCACTACTGGTGATAACCGAGTAACACCAACTCTGCTTCCTTTCCCAGCAATCACAGGCGATGGCTTCATTGCGCGAGACATGGGCTTCCACAACAATGCGGGCCCCGAGGGCCAGCAGGCCGTAGCCCTAAACGTAGCCTCCGACCGCTCCGTCTTTTACAGATGCAGCATAGCCGGCTACCAGGACACCCTCTACGCCCACGTCCTCCGCCAGTTCTACCGAGAATGTGATATCTATGGCACAATCGATTTCATCTTTGGAAACGCCGCCGCGGTCTTCCAGCGCTGCAGTCTCTTCCTCCGCCGCCCCCTCGGCCACGCCAGCTACAACGCCGTCCTGGCCAACGGCCGAACCGACCCGGGCCAGAACACCGGCTTCTCCGTCCACAAGTGCACGATATCGCCGAGCTCCGACCTCTCCTCGGTGAAGGGCTCCTATCTTTCTTTTCTTGGGAGGCCCTGGAAGGAGTATTCTAGGGCTGTTGTGATAGAGAGCAGCATAGACGACGCCGTTTCGGCCAGGGGGTGGACCGAGTGGCCTGGGTATGGAGGGTCTGTGTTGAGGACTTTGTATTTTGCAGAGTATGGGAATGAAGGTGCTGGCGCTGGAACTAGCAAGAGGGTGCAGTGGCCTGGGTTTCGTGTCCTTGAGGCGGAAGAAGCTCTTAAGTTCACTGTTGCTGGTTTTATTGGTGGAAACTCGTGGATTCCCTCCACTGGAGTTGCTTTCATTTCGGGGCTTAATTGAGTGTGTAGCTAGGAAAAAAAATATATATTAAAGAATGTGTTTTTATTAATAGTTGCATTTATGTAAAAAGAAATAAAGAACAAGCTAGGAAGTAATATAATTGCCTTCAATAAAGGGTTATACATACTTGGCGCATACTTCCTCCATTTTAAATTGATTGATATTTTAGGTTCAAATAAAAGATCAAGAATGTTTTCTTAATATTTGCATTTTTATCTGTGAAAAACAAATAGTTGCGTTTTTTATCATTAATAGTTATGTTAGAAGAAATAAAAAAACAGGACAGTAGTGTTTGTCTCCAATAAAAGATTATGTTTGTCACATATATAATTACTTTTTTCATTACAAAATGATCGATGTTTTAAGTTTTAACATTGAAAAAAGAATTATATATTAATTGATGTTTTTCAGTTTTTAATAAGATATTAAAATATTTATTCCAAATATATCTTGTAATAAATATTGTTATCTTTAAAGACTTAATATGCATTTATTAAATTTAAGATAGAGAGTAATTAAAGATATTTTAATAAAATTAGTCTCTAATAAATACTATTATCTTAAAATACTTATTTTTTTTAATCTGTCAGTGTTTGTTTTAATTATGAGGTTTTAATCTGTTGTATGAAAAACTTAAATATCAGCCATTTTAAAATGGAAGGAGTGACATTTAATTTAGTTGAAAGGATGTGTATACATTCCTGAATAAGCTCGTGTGTTAATAATATACGGGTAAATCACTGTTTAGTTTAAGGTTTTTTTTTTTATTATTATTCGTAAGAATTAGATGTATGAGAGAGCTTATAATAATATTTAACCAATTGGGCTACACCCTCGTGGTAGTGTCTTTTTTTTAAGCGTTAAGCTTTGTTATATTAATTAATGTTTAAAATTGAGGAAATTTTAAATAAGTTTCTAAAATTTTCAGTTATTTATTAAATGTCTTTCAATTTAATTATTTGCTGTTATTTTGATTTCTAAAAATATATATATGTTGATATTATCCATTAAATATAATCTTAGCTATTTTATAAAAAAGTATTTTATTTCTAAAGATTAATTAATATGTTAATGTTATATATTTTTAAGAAACAAAAATGACAGTTTACTCGTTATTAGATATTCTGTAAATTCTTGAAGAAACAAATTGGTCCATATGTGTGTAAAAAAATTAAATTTCATAAGGATAAAACTTATCACTTTACATAATTCATAGAATCAACATGAATCCTTTCATTAGTGGCTCATATTGTCTTTTAATTATTGGATTAGTTTGTTTAAGCTTATCTTTTAAAATAAGTACTTTTAAAATAAAATAAATAGTTTTATGATTTTCTGAAGTGTTTGTCTAAATTACTTTTATTTAAAATTAAAATTTTTCTATTTTTTAAAAAAGTAAATTCTGTCTATTTTTAAATAAGTATTTATATAAAAATTATTTATTTAAAAACTATTTATTAAGTTTAAATAAACCGATCCATTACAAGTAATTATTTACTGTGACTTTCATAATAACTAACAAATTTTCCTCTGGTGGGACTAATTAGTTGACTTTTTCTATTCCATTAAATCTAATAAAAGTAATGCAATAAGTGCAAATGTTCATGAAAACAACATAATTAAAGTGCTACAATATTTAGTTACCTCAAATTTAATTATTGCTCTTGTTGTTATAATGACTTTTGGCATTAACGGAATAATCACACTTAGTAGCTGCTAGTAAGCTTTTCGTAGGAAGCTTGAAGAAGTCTTTTACTTGCAAGGTACAATAAAATTAAAATATATAAGTAAAATGTATGTACCTAAATTTATATGAAGTGCATTGTATATAGAAAAATCATAAAAAAAGAGTTCGAATTGTTAATTTTTATAAATTTTACCAACCTGGAAAGCCTTGCCGACGCACTCATTGACGAAATGGGTTTTGCCTGACTTGCACAAAAGATATTCTTATGATGTTTTTAATTTTTAATTTGCACAATTCTGAAATATATTACCTCTTATAGATTGTGTGGTTGGATTAGGACTAAACAATCCTCTGAAAAAAGTGGGATAAACATAATTGGGCCAATTGTAGGGTTTTGGTAAGTAGCCCATGAATTTTGACCCGATGGATATTGATTTTCTACACCCTCATTATTATATCATGCATCTTCTATTGCATTTCAAAAAATTTATTCCAACATGTAATTTTACATTCTAGAATGAATTTTTCATAATTCAATTAAAAAAACATAATGCAATGCAATAGTGGAAGTATAGGAAACAATAGCCTATATGGGTGATATTTTTGTGTGTGTGGAAATAGGATGACATCTCTAAGACAAACATGAAACTATTTAATACTGTATATGTCATCATTGTCATAAGAAAGCCATTATTTTAAGGATTTTGGTTTTCAGCTACAAATTTTTAACGATTGTAAAACAATTGTCTACAAGCATGATAGGTAACAATAAAATCTTTTATAATTCATTTCTCTACATACTTATATACACCTTTATTATTCATTTTTAATTATCATATATGAGATTATATATCTACCAAGTGAGTCTAATTCAGTTTGTTAAATATGATGTGTAAATGTTGTAAATTCTTTAGTATTGTCTTTAATTACTACAGATAAAAAAAATGGGAGACTATCTACTTTTCCAACCACTTCAAGTAAATTAACTTCTAACTATTGATAAAATCTATTACTATAAGTCAATAATCAGTAAGTAAAAATATAATAGACATTTACCTACAAATATTTTTTCCGTTAACTTTATGAGATCGTATTGTGATGATTATTGATCTATTTGTATGTAAAGACCAATATCATAAGAAAAAGGGTTGAATTGTAATTTTAAAATTTTTAAAAAAAATCCTTTAAAAAACAAAGCCGTTGTTTGATAATACTTTGTTAGAAATAGATAAATGATTTTCTTTGAAAAACCTATCAAACGATGTAAGTAAGATTTTAGAAACACAAGATATCTATATGAAATCTAAAAACAAATTCACATCCTTTGGCTAGTTTAAAACTTTGAGGAAGACAGAAAGATTAGACATATGAAGTTTTATACTGATCCATCTCTTCCACTAAAAGTACATCTAGTTCTTAGTAAACCGTCAAGTTCAACTAATTTCGTACAAGCTATAAGTATTATTCAGTGTCACTTATGGCTCTTACACAATCAAGTTCTACACCAAAGAATCCACTATTTATTGTCCTATCAAACTAATGTTGACTCTAACAAATCAAAGGATTTGTTGATATAGATTGTTCACTTACTAAGCTATGAACGTCTTACACACGAATATACAATAGGCTCTTTAGTCTTACATGGAACAAGAATTACATAATTAACCCTATACCCAAATTCCAGACACACTTCCCCATCAAAAACAAAAGCTATACTGAATAATGAGGAAACAATTACAAGGGTAGTGCAGGAATAGGAGTTGGCCACCAAGGAATCACTATTGGGATCACCGGATAAAAAAGCAAGGAGAGTCCACCGTATTTGGAAACCTTAAACCTACGAGTTAGCAAATTGCAACAAATGATGTTATCACCAAACTTCAAAAACACCGTGTCCCTAACATATGGATGAAAAGCAAGAATCCTACTACACCCTTTCACATTTTCGCTCTCATTGGACTTCAACTCTTCAAAGCCTGGCCCAACAACCTCAGGGAGACAAAACTCATGCACCAATTCCCACGTTGTTGTTGTTGTTGTTTCTTCTCCTTTCCCACAATGTTTCAATTCCCAAACTCTCCCACTATACGCTTCAAAGGCACTTGAGGGTGAAATAGGAAACTCAGATAATTGCAATGTTCCACAAGAAACCCCAAGGCACCCTCTATACGCTTCACCAAAGCCAAGGGGAAGTTCAATCACCGAAGCCACACGCTCATTTTCATAAGGGTCGTAAACAAGAATCCTCCCTCCACCCATGAAGTACAACTTTCCCTCGTGTTCAACGCTCGACGCCGTGAGAAAGAACCCACACGCAAAACCTTTGGGACACGACACGAGAAAGTTCTTCCATTTTCCTGTCTCGGAGTAAAAAACCTCAACGTCGAAGGCATACCTCGTGTCGCTGAACGCGGGAATGCGAACAACCCTAAACCTTCGCTGAGAAGCAGAAAATATAGATACCTTTGTGTTTTTCGTCTTATCAGTTTCAAGATGGTAATAAGGGTCGCACGTGAAACCCACGAGATCCCCAGCGTGATCACAAAGAGTTAAAGCACAAGGGAGTTCCAATGAATCCTTTGTGAGTGGGTTACGTATGTGGTATATGCATTTGTGACGTGGACGAGGGTTTCCATACACTAGTAAACCATTGGAACATGCAAAAACAAATTTTAAGACCGAACGTAATTGAGGTACGATGTTGGTGGGTTCGAAATTCGGGCCTAGGAAAGATAGAGAGAGGTGGTTTTCGAGAGGCCCAATTTGGAGAGAGGGTGAATTTGGTGTGATGACTAAGGCGTTGTATGGTTTTAGAATGAAGCTGGGTTGATCAAGGTCTTCTCCTAAGGCTTGCGTTTTTTGGAAGAGGGTGTGTTGGTGAGTAAGGTATAAGGAATGGAAATTGGGGTTGGAAATGAGGGTGAGCCATCGCTTTGAGACGCTCTTGCATGTGAAGAGGGATTTGCATGGGAGCCTGCAAAAGATTTCGGTGAGGGAATCATCAAAGAGGTTGTTGATGGTGGTGTTGGATATGGAGGCATGGTAATTAGGTGATGATGGGGATACGGTAGCAGCCATGGATTGATAGGTTGGCTATCGAGGGAAGAGAATGGGTTGAGCTGTATTAAATGATACGAGGATTTAATTGGATCAATTTTGAGACTTTGAAATTTTGCTAATTTTGTTACTGATTGTAAGGCTTAGTTATTTATGGGTGGTGATTTGTGGGGGAAATGATGGTTTTGGAAAAAAAACGTGTTTTTTTTTAGAAGTGTACTTATTGGATTTACCTAATTATTAGGGGGAAATGATGGCTTTAAAAAGGTTTCTGTGGAGTTCAGATATATGCACGTTGTCTTGGATACTTGTCTTTGATCTCAGTTATTTATGTGTAGAAAAATAATTAGTAACACTTATAAGACAAATATTACATTTATTTTTCATAACTTGAAATATCAAATTAATTAAAAATAACAACAATAAGGACTGGATTAATATTTTTCTTCTCATTGTAAAAATTAAAGGTGTTTATGATATGATAAATTTCTTTAACTCATTCTAGTACGATTTTTTTAACAAATATAAACTCTATATTTTTTCAACGAATTCATCAAAATATTTCAACATGACCTTTATAGTATATTCTCTTAGGGACAAATATAAATGTCCAACTTTTTTCTTGGCTAAAACTTAAATAAAATACAAATTAAATATTTAATTAGAAAAAGGGAGTAGTTTCAACAATATTTAGGAAAATGGGGTAGGCATTCACGCCCATTTGGAACGTGTTTATACCTACCCCATTTTCCTAAATATTGTTGAAACTACCCCATTTTTCTAATTAAATATTTAATTTGTATTTTATTTAATTTTTAGCCCTTTTTTCTTCTCTAACTTTTTGTTTTGGTCATTGTATTTACTTCCATCACCTTTTATCCCCAAGGATAGCTGTCTATGATACAAGACGACAGACTCGTAGCGTTACCTTAGCTACAACCAAATTGAGAGAGTTTCTTTCGTACTCATGACAGACATCTATCAATTAATTTTGTTTGTTGATTTATGTGGACGAGAAAGTAAACTTATATGGGAGGTAATCGAATGGTCAGTGTTATCTTGGTGGAAGATTTGAGCGTCTAAGAGACTTACCCAAAACTGAATCATGATTACGAGTGAATTTAGAGTGTAGAGATGAGTAAATCATTGTGTTGTCTTTTGGAATGTTCTCCCTTACTTTATCTTATAATTATTTTCAATAATATACTTATTATCTTTATTATGTAAAATTTGATTAAGTTGTATAAATCAAATTTTGATGTAATGGCTTGAAGACAAATGGAGGAAACTCTTCAAAAACAAGCAAAATAGGGAAAAATTTGAGAAATTTGATTGTGCAATCAAAGGAACTTATTTCGATTGAAATTGTTCATTTGGATAATTTCATTCACATATGCGAGATTGGAAAGCACCGAAGAGAAATTTTTTTTTCGAAAAATCAAAGTACCTATTAGTGCCATTGTGAAGAAGTTATGGGAAGACAATTACTGATATTAGATCATTATATATATGAATGTCTTTGTACATGTTTTGAAATCATGTAATTCGACCATTAGTATTGTAAATCTATAAATAAAACTACCGACTGCCAATTTCGGGAGGTTGATACACAATCACTTAATTCATCAAAACACCAACACGCCTACCATCGAAATAGACAAAGGTTCATCAAGTCATCGTATATGTATTCAATTCCCCAACTTTTATGAATTCATATCTATTTATTTTACTTTACATTTCTAAACCCTTGACTTATTCCCATCTTTATTTCTTCTCAAAACTTTACTTTTCCAATCTCTATTTCTTATTATTATCGAAATTACTTGCAAACTAATTATTGAATCGAAAATACTTTTATCAAAAATTTATTCTATTATCTTATAAATTACAACCTTATTATAATTCAAATGGACATATTATCAAAATTATTATCGTAATTTGCATTAAATATTAAACAATTCTCTATTAAGTTGAAAACTAGGAACTTGCTTGTTTGACTAAAAAAACTCATAATTGAAAATAGATTTTATGTCTCACTTTTAAACATTTATTTGTTAATAGAACCATTAAGTGAAAATTCCTTTACTATCTTGAAAATATTTTTCTTTCGATGAATAAATACAATTTCACAATTAATAAATTGGCACGCCTAGTAGGACTTGTTTGCCAAAAATTCAATCTTAAGAACAAGTCTTAATGAGAATTGTATGTTGTTAAGAAGTGGTAGAATGACAAGCAATAGTCAAAGAAACTTGTAGTTATAACAACAATGGTAACAATAATGCTGCAAGCACTTCTACGAATAATAGTGGCAACAATGAACAAAATCAAACCAATTTACCCTCTAGGGTGAATAATGAAATGGTTGTGGGTACTCATACAAACAATGACCCTACAAATGTAAGTGGCGAAGATGAAATGCGCTCACAAGTTCAAACAAGCGCTATCAAAACTTTGTTGCCACAAAATAGTATAATCTCAACTACAAACACCCCACCATTTTCTACCACAAGACCATGTGGTATGCCACCAGTCTCTAATGAGATGAACCAACCACAATTGAGTTTGCCTATGCCTCAAAGTCAAAACTCAATTCCACTCAATTCCACCTATTAAGGTTAGTAGACTAACTAACAGGCATTTAAAACTTGGGGACAATAATAATTCCCATGATGCTGATCACTTAAGAAATACAAGAGTTCCTATCGAGAATAGGATAACAGGAGAAAGTAGCATGGTCTCCACAGGTGTGTCTAATGAAACATTAGTAGTCTATAGACAACAAATACACCATAGTAATCATGAAATGGTTAACACTCTAACAAATCATATGGCTTCGATTTTATATCCTATGTTGAGAACTACCAACGAAAGTTATCAGCAAATGAATGATATCTTAACTCAAATAGGAGATTCTTTGGTCATTTCTAGAAATCAACCTAGGAATAGACATGTAATTCAGGAAATACCAATACAAGAAGGACCTATTAATAATAACAATCCTCAAATTGATGTTAATATCCCAGTTCGGATTGTGAATGATAGAGAACAACCAAATCCTGTTTTGGTGAATAGAAGTCAAAATGCAGATGAGGTCTTAGCCAATAAGCAACGAAATTAAAGGCTTCAAGGACCAAATGGTCCAAATAAAGGTTTAGGCCTCGAAGCAATTCAAAATCTTCATATCAATCAAATGATCGAACATGCTTTGAATAGGCATGGTTTCGAATTAGGAAATGCATAACCACCTTACTTTGTTTCTATTTCCATGATTATATTTTACAATCTGAGTTGTCAAGGGGTTATAAAGTGCCTAAGTTTTCAAAATTTGCTGGAGAGTTAGAAGAGTCTATTGTGGAACATGTAGCTTGTTTTCAAATAGAATGTGGTGATTTGGCCATTGATGAATATTTGAAAATGAAATATTTTCCTAGTTCTTTAACAAAAAATGCTTCTAGTTGGTTAACCACATTACCAACAAATTTGATATACACTTGGGCGCAACTCCAAAGAGTGTTCCATGAACATTTCTTTAGAGGTGAGACTAATGTTAGTGTCATAGATTTAGTAACCATGAAATGTTTCTATAGTGAAATATTTGAAGACTACTTAAATAGTAATGTTAGTGTCATAGATTTAGTAACCATTAAACGTTTCTATAGTGAAACAATTGAAGACTACTTAAATAGATTTCAACAAATGAAATCTCTATGCTATGCTCAAATTCTAGAATATGAACTAGTCAGCATGGTTGCTAAAGGTCTAGATGTTTCGATTAGAAAGAAATTGGTGAATCAACATGTTAGAGATATGACACAGTTAACATAAAAAGTAAGGAGAATTGAGAAAGTAAAATATGAAAAAGAAAGGCATAAAAGATTTGACAAAAGTAGAAAGGAGAAAATTGCATATTTGGAACCTTATAAAGATAATGATAATTCCATAAATTATCAAGATATAGATGTTAATCAAGAAGAGGATGAAATATGAGAGGGAGAATTACAACCTAGACCTCGTTATACTTGTGAAATGTTAAATATAGATGAAAAGCATAAATTGCCTAACTTGAAATATAGTTTTGACATTACTAAGGCACATAAAACATTTGATGTATTGTTGAAAGACAAACAAATTTCCCTTAGTGATGACATTAAAATACCTACACTCGAACAAAGAAAAGGAAAAAGATATTTCAAATTTCATAATATTTTTGGACATTTGACTAATAGTTGTTTACGTTTCAGAGACATGGTCCAAAAGGCTATTGATGAAGGAAGACTGAAGTTCAAGGACAATCAAATGAAAGTGGACACTGACCCATTTCAAATTCAAGATAACTATGTAGAGCCCATCCAAATCATGATGATTGGAGCCTTGATTGGGACATCCAAGATGAGCACCCCTTTGTCTGAAGAGCAGGTTAACCAATCTTTGGAGGAATTCTAGAAAGAGGAAGAGTCAGTTTTCCACTTGCAGGAGAGTCATTGGTTGATTTTCTATCAAAAAAAAGATAAGAAAGAGGTTAAGTTATGTTCCCGTTGTAGCTCCGTGTTTGATAGATCGACAGCCAAAACTTTTGAAGCATTAGAAATTTGAAGGAGTTTCAAAAAAGTTCAGGGAAAGGAGCAGAGTATAAGCATGACTATGAGCCTTGTGCAGAAACCCTAAAATATGTCTCAAAGGAAGTTCTACGTCCCACAAGCTAATGTTCCTACAAACAAGTGGTTTCAACCAGAGAACAAAGGATCTGATTCATGTTTTAAGGAGTCTGAAGTGAGTAGTTTGGTGCTTCGAAGGGGAGGAACCACTGAAGGTTCGAGGAAGGGATATTATGACTATCAAAATCCTTGGATGAATCGAAACATGTCAAAAACCCAATGGAGAAGGCATTAGAGGATGACGAGAAATGTGATACTAGCAATGCAACATAAACATGCTGCAATATCATCAATCTTTAACGGAATTAGTGAAGGTCCACCTCCTGGATTCGAAAAGAAAATCTTGATCAAGGATCAAGAGGAGAAAGAAATGATAACATCCTCTTTTAGGTTTGGGTTTGAGGACTCATTGGAAGCAATATGTGGAGTTATTTCGATCTTACCAGTGAAATACGCAGAAGATTATTAGAACAAGAATATCTTGAGTGATTACGCTAGAGAGGATTACTTCAATGATCCCTTCTTAAATCCCCAAGGTTACGCATGTTTCTAGGATCACACCACATAAAAAATGCTGCATTTTTCGGTCCACCCACTGAGGATATGATATTGCACATGAAACCACTCCATTTGACTACTATGGTGGAGGACCAAATTATGAATAAGATCTTGGTCAATAGAGGGGTTGTGTTTAATCTCTTGCCTAGATCTATGCTGCGTAGGTTTGAAATGAATGTTGAGGATTTGATTCCTTATAACATAGTGGTGTTGGACTTCTATGGAAATCCTTCAGATTTTGAGGGAGTCATTTGTTTGGATATTACAGTGGGCAATAAGAGGAGCCCTGCAATGTTTTTGGTAATTTCGTCACAAGCTAATTTCAATATGCTATTAAGGAGGGAATGGATCCATGGAGTTGGTGTTGTTCCTTCAACAATCCATCAAAAGTTGTTCTTTTGGAACGAAGATGACAAACTGGAGATGGATGAAGCGGATCAATCATCATATGGAATTTATGTTGTCTTTCCCAGTGAAAACAGTCAAGCAATGGCAAGGACTACTCCGTTCGAGATCGAATATTCATTCTACGTGAATAACAAATTAGGTGATGAAAAGGAAAAATTCTTTTGCTGGGATGCAAATAAGGGTTTTTTGTGTATCAACAAGGCCGTTGAGAAAACAACCAAAGTTGAAGAAACATGACTTCGACAGAAGCATATGCAAGCTTCATGGCTCACTTATCGTCTTACATAGCAAAAATAAAAAGCAAGTGGCTATTGCGGCTATTGAAATCGAAAACACTACTGCAACCATGGAAGGAAACATAATGGATATTGATGTCATCCAAAAACAAATAGGAATGATGGATGTTGATGTCATAAAAAAAGAAATTGGAATGATGGATCCTTATGCCATCAAAAAAGCAATGGAATGATGAATACTAATGCCATCAGAGTAAAAGAGAAAGGGAAAGATGTTTATCAGTGAAAAGGTGAGGATTTGAACTTAGATTGTATTTATGATAATTCATCATTAGGTTTTGAGAAACCAATGTCCTCAGAATAAAAAAAGATGGAATCTCATGATCTTTTGGAAGAGATTAATTTGGGGACTGAAGAAAATCGAAAGCCCACTTATGTAAGTAAGCTATTAGATGTTGGGCTTCGGCAGAAAATAATTTATTTATTACATGAGTTCAAAGATTTTTTGCATGGAAATATGAAGATATGCCTAGACTAAGTAGAGAATTGATGGAACATAGATTGCTAATTTGCGAAGGCAATAAACCACTGAAGCAAATATCAAGAAGATTTGCTCCTAATGTCTTAGAGGCTATCAAAGCAGAGATCGAAAGGCTATTGAAGGCCAAGTTTATTCGAACTACCAAATATGTTGATTGGATCTTGAATATTGTTCCTGTGATTAAAAAGAATGGGGAAATGCGTGTATGTATAGATTTTAGAGATTTGAATGCAACAACCCCTAAAGATGAATATCCCATGGCAATTGCTAATATGTTGATTGATTCAACAACAGGCAACAAAATTTAAGCTTATTAGATGGTTGTTTAGGATATAATCAAATATATATTGATGATAATGATATATCTAAAACTATTTTTCGATGTTCGGGGATATTAGGAACATATGAATGAATAATAATGCCATTTGGCTTCATAAATATTGGTGCAACATATCAAAGAGCAATGAATCTCATTTTTCATGACTTGATTGGAAAATTCATGCAAGTCTATATAGATGACGTTGTTGTAAAGTCAGAATCAAAAGATAATCATCTTGATCACTTGAGATTATCATTTGAAAGAATGAGGTAACATGGATTGAAAATGGATTTATTAAAATGTGCTTTTGGTGTATCTACAGGTGAATTCTTGGGTTTCGCTATCCATCAAAAACAAATTGAAGTAGATAAAAATAACGTGAAAGCCATTGTGGAGACTTCACTTTCAAAGAATAAAAAACTACTTCAATCATTATTAGGTAAGGTGAATTCTCTTAGAAGATTTATTTCTAATCTATTAGGAAAAACTAAAGTGTTTTTACCTTTACTCAGATTAAAGAATGAAGTTGAATTTTGATGGGAAAAGGAACATCAAGAGATTTTGATGACATTAAGAGATATCTTGCAAATCCATCAATTCTAGTGCCTCTTGTGAAAGGGAAAGACTTGAGATTGCATTGCAGCATCAAATTCGACTATTACAAGCATGCTGGTGCAAGAGGATGATAATGACATAGAACATGTTTTTTATTATCTAAGTCGAATTCTTAATGATGTTGAAATTAGATACAGTGCAATAGAAAAGTTATGCTTATGTTTGTATTATTCTTGTACTAAACTCAGTATTATATAAAACCTTTCCATGTTCAAGTACTTTCTCATAATAATGTTATTAAATTTATGTTGTCTAAATCTATTATGCATAATAGAATAGGGAAATGGACCCTTGCTTTAACTGAGTTTTCTATTACTTTTGTGCCATTAACAGCTATTAAAGGCCAAGTTGTAACATATTTCTTGGTTGATCATTTGAACATCGGAATGCTATATAGGGATTAAACCTTGGATATTATATTTTGATGGATCGAAACATGTAAATAAGGCAGGAGTAGGTGTTGTTTTAATTTCTCCAAGTAATAAACCTTTGAATATTCTTTTTGAAATCCAACCTGTGTGTTCCGAAAATGAAGCAAAATATGGGGCTTTAATAGTTGGTTTAAAGACATTACTAAACTTAGGTGCAAAACATGTTTTGATTAGAGGAGATTCTGAATTAGTCATTAATCAGTTAACTCATAAATTTAGATGCATTAAAAGTACTTTATCGAAGTATTTTTCATATGCATCTAAGTTATTGGCTCAACTCGAAGAGGTTCAATTCAAACTTGTGTTTCGAGAACAAAACAAAGAAGCTAATGATTTAACTCAAATTATATTTGGTTATAAGTTGAGTAAACAAAATTTTGAAGCAATGATAACTATCAAATAGAAATTACAGGAAGATATAGAATTTTAAATATTGATGTAGTAGCAGCTCATGATTGGAGAAAACCTTTGTTAGAATATCTTCGAAATCTTAATTTATTTGGTGATCGAAAAATAAAATATAAAGCTATCAATTACGTCATACTTGGAGACGAATTGTATAAAAAGAGTATAGATGGAGTCTTATTAAAATGTTTAGGAGAATCAGAAGCTTATATAGCTTTGGCTAAAACCCATGAAGGGATTTGTGGTTCTCACCAAGCTGGTGAAAAGATGAAATGGATGTTATTTCGACAAGGCTATTATTGGCCAACTGTTTTGAAAGATTGAATTAATTATGCAAAATCATGTGAAGAGTGCGAAAAACATGGTCCTATACAACAAGTCCCAACAAGTGAGTTACATCTGATAACAAAATCATGGCCTTTTCGAGGATGGACATTAGATTTGATAGGTCAAATTCATCCACCTTCTTTGAAAGGACACATGTATATCTTTGTTGTTGTTGATTATTTTACCAAGTGGGTAGAGGCAATTCCCTTAAAAAAATGTTGATCAAGGGGATATAATTAATTTCACATAACAAAATATTATTTTTCGATTTGGTATCCCATAAACACTTACAATAGATCAAGGTATTGTTTTTACTAGTAGAAAAGTGGTACAATATGCCAATTCTAGAAATATTAAATTAGTAACCTCTACTCCATATTATGCTCAAGTCAATGGCCAAGTTGAATCCATTAATAAGATTTTGATTAAGAAACATGTTGGCCAAAAACCTAGAAGTTGGCATGAAAATTTAGACCAAGTTCTTTGGGCTTATTGAAATTCACCAAAGGGGTCTACTGGTGTTACCCCATTTAAGTTGGTTTACGGGAATGAGGTAATTTTGACTATTGAAATAAATTTAAATTCGATTCGAATTCAAAGACAAAATGAGATCCCAATTCAAGACTATTGGTATATGATGTATGACAAGTTGAATCTTTTAGACGAAGAGCGTTTAATTGCCTTAGAAAATATTATTTGTCAAAAAGAAAAGGTTGTGAAGCATTATAACAAAAAAGTTAAGAAAAAATCTTTTCGAATTGGAGATTTAGTTTGGAAATTTATATTACCAATGGATAAAATTGAAAGTTCTTGGTAAATAGTCACCAAATTGTTGTGGACCTTATGTTATCGAAAAGGTATTATCTAGTAATGCTTATGCAATTCGAGAAGTAAATACATATAGTTATATTGGTTCAATAAATGGAAAGTACTTAAAAATATATAGACCAATGATAACTAAAATAAAGATTCCAATAATTAGATAATTAAAGTGCAAATTTTTCAAAAGGAAGATTACATGAATGCCAAAAATATCACCAAATTACAATTCAAGAATCTAAAATAGAAGAAGACTTGGCAGATCGAATGAAATGGCTTCACTTTAGTTCATTGAATGTTTCAATCCACGTAGATAATGCATTCATAGACTCTTTTTGAGCATGCTCGAGTTGCCTATGTTTCTCGAAAGGGCCTTTCAACTCTTGCACCATATCTTTAGCAGCCAAATATAAAGACTCCTTGTTCTGCTAATTAATTTCCTTGTTGGATCGAAGCTCTTGAAGCTTGAGGCAATTTGAATTAATTTGTTCTTGAATTGGCCTGAGAAGCACCATAAGTTGTTCTTCTTTCTTCATTAGCTCTGCCTCGACTTTCTTAGTCTTTTCGATTGGCCCTTGGATTAATATGATTTTTCCCTTGGCTTTTTGGAATCCTTCTTGAGCCTGCATTAGTTTGTTTCAATCCTGTTCTGTTGAAGATTCTATCTTAGCAATGTTAGTAATATGTTGACTATGTAGTTAGTGAGCCTCGAAGCCGTTGTTGAAGATATTAAAGAAAGATTTCATTTCCTTATGAATCTTATCAACTACTAAGTCATTAAACTTGGAAACTTCATTTACATATTGTTAAAGTTCAAACTTATAATTTGGATTAGATAGGGATTCACAACCATGATTAGATGATGTTTCCCATGCATTAAATATTGACTATACAATATATTAAAGTAATATTTGAATATTTGTTACAAAAATATTATATTCTCAAAAGATATTACTCGAATACATTATTTTTGGGGGAATTTCTTACCTCTATTATGTAAAATTTGATTAAGTTATGGAAATCAAATTTCGATGTAATCACTTGAAGACGAATGGAGGAAAACCTTCAAAAACAAGTAGAATAGGGAAAAATTTGAGAAACTTGATTGTGCAATCAAATGAACTTATTTCGATTGAAATTGTTCATTTCGATAATTTAATTCACACATGCGAGATTGGAAAGCGTTGAAGAGAAAATTTTGTTTTCCGACAAATCAAAGTACCAGTTAGCACGATTGTGGAGAAGTTATGCAAAGACATTTATCAATATTATATTACTGTATATAGGAATGTCTTTGTACATGTGTTGAAATCATGTAATTCAACGTTAGTATTATAAATCTATAAATAAAACTGCTGACTACCAATTTTGGGGGATTGATACACAATCACTTAATTCCTCAAAACACCAATACGTCTACCATTGAAATTGACAAAGGTTCAATAAGTCATCATGTATGTATTCAATTCCCCAACTTTTATGAATTCTTGTCTGTTTATTTTATTGCACATTTCTGAACCCTTGACTATTTTGAATTTGTATTTCTTCACAAAACTTTACTTTTCCAATCTATATTTCTTATTATTATCGAAATTATTTACAAACTAATTATTGAATTGAAAACACTTTTATCAAAAGTTATTATATTATCTTATGAACTACAACCTCATTATGATTCAAATGGACATATTTATCAAAATTATTATCTAGTTTGCATTAAATATTAAATAATTTTCTATTAAGTTGAAGGCTAAGGTTTGCTTGTTTAACTAAAATAAACTCATAATCGAAAATGGATATGTTTAACTTTTAAACATTTATTTGTTAATAAAATCATTCAGTGAAGATTTCTTTACTATCTTCAAAATATTTTCCTTTCAAAGAATAGATACAATTTTCACAATTAACATTATTATAAAAACATTCAATAAAATAGAAATATATCAATATTTTGAAAAGATAAAAACATTTAAATACTTATTTTATATAATGAAAAAATAATTAATATATGATATTAAAAGAAATTTTAAATTATATTTATAAATTATTAAAATTATTTTACACTATCAATACATAATTATTAAACTCTCGTTTTATTTTTAAAAAATCCTTAAGTTTTACTTTCAAATAGTATAATTATCTTTAAAAAAATTTAAAAAACTTATCAATATAACAATCTTGTTCATGTTTAATTCAAATTAGTTTTTTTTTTCCAACAACAAAATTCGATTTTTTTCATTAACAATAAATTGTGAATATGATGAGAATTACACTAAAGATATGCTCAAAATCAAGGAAGATTAAGTTCCTAACTAAAGTGTGAGCTACAATATTAATTTGTGTCCTAACAAATGAATTAAATAAGATGGATAAAATCTCAAAATATCTCTAATTTGAGTAATAATCAAATCACACCCAGAAACATCTTCCTCGTTGTTGAGAATTTGGCTCGTTGTTGAGAATCTGGTATACAATCAACTTATAGTTAGTCTCAATAATATAACTAACATCGAACAATTTCTGATCTATTAGCAAAATTAATGATTGAAGGACTCCAGTAGCTTCTCTCTCTCTAACTGTCAATAAAGCACAAATTGAACCAGTTTTGGCTACCCATAAGTGACTTATCCTGTCCCTCAAGTAACCACCATAACTCGTTACACCTTCATCCTAGAAGAATGCAACAACCACGTTGCATTTCAAAGTCCTCCTTAGAGGTCGAAACCATGCTTAATGGCTCATGAGAATCATTCTAATGAGTGTTTATATCATTATTGACCTCGTGAGCAGCCTTCCATTCTGCTAGAACAAGTTTGGCATGGTTTAACACACCAACAACTTATTCCTCCTATGAATTCAACAATTTGTCATTTCTTCTCTTCCACATACTCCATAAAATCATGACAAAATAATTTAAATTGATCCTCATTTAATGAAACATAAAGCTTGAACATCAAATCCTTGATGTAAGAAAGGTTCAATCTTACTCCATTAAAAGTTTGCCAAATCTCCAAGCTACAAAAGCACAAGTGATGAAAGTATGGCAACAATTCTCCAACGCATCTGCACATGAAACCCAAACTAATGAGCATGAAATACCTCTCTCTTGCAGACTTCTGCAAGTCGGGAGACAAATTTTCTACAAGCCTTCCACATGAAAACTTTCACCTTAGGTGGAACCTATAACTTCCAAATCACACCCCAGTTATCACCTTCCCCTTTCAACAGATTATAAGCACCCAAGGATTCCATAAGGAAATTATGTTTTTTTTTTATGGTATAGACTCCATTAGATGAATATTTCCAAACCAACCTATCCTGCTCATGGGACATAAAAGTAGGCATCATTTGGATCAAAGTTTCAACTACAGGTTTTACAAATGCATGAATAAATGCTATGTCCCAGTCCTTCGTGTCCAAAGTCATTAAATCCTTGATTGTCAACAAGGATAATCTTTGAAGTGGAGTAGAATCAATAATATTTCCTTCCAACTTTCTCAACTACGATTCATGCCACACATTGATTCTAGAGCCATCTCCAATTTTCCATCTAAGTCTTGTTTAAGCATAACTCAGGAACTCCAAAATGCTACACCATGAAAAGATAGGGTTATAACCAATATTGAAATCCACAAAATCCCTTCTAGGATAGTATTTAGCTTTGAAAAGTATTGACACCACAGCATTGGGGTGGGATATAAATCTATACCCTTGTTTCCCAAGTATAGCTAAGTTAAATGCATGAAGATTTTGAAAGTTCATACCTCTATCTTCTTTTTCTACAGTAAGTTTATCCCATGACATCTATCTCAATCCTTTACCATTGACACGCCACCATTAAGAATTCATCAAATGATTAATTTCATCACAAGTTGATTTTGGGAGCAGGTAAGCATTCATGGCATAAGTGGAATAGATTAAAAGACATATTTAATCATTACCTCAAACCCAACCTTTCATAAGAACTTCCCACTCATAAAATTGATCTTCTTCCAAATGCTATCATTGACAAATTAAAGGTAGCTTTTCTGTTGTAACCTATCATGGAAGGCATACCAAGGTATTTGCCTGTCCCCAACATAGTTTGAACTCTCAAACTTGCAGATAGAGAAGTTTATCTATCATCATTTGCATTAGCACTAAAAAGGACTTCAGATTTATTCAAGTTGATAGCCTGTCTAGAAGCTAATTCATACACCTACAAAATCTGCTTGAGAACCTCCACCTCATTCTTTGTGGCCCTGCAGAACAAAAAGCAATCATTTGCGAACAACAGACGAGAGAGACTAGGAGCTCCATTTCAAAATGAAATGTCATGCAAATTACCATTTCATTCTGCCTTTTGGATTAAAACACTTAACCCCTTAGAACAAATAAGGAAAAGATAAGGAGAGAGAGAGAATCTCTTTGTCTCAAACCTCTACCAGGAGAGAGAGAGCCCCTCCAAATCATAATATACTCTCACTAAGTAGTTGACCGAATCCACACACATCATAGTGCAATTCACCTAGTTCTCATGGAAGTCCTCCTTTAACACAATGGCTCTCAAATAACTCCAATCAACTCAATCATAGGCTTTGCTAATATTCATTTTTAACGTCATATCACTAACTCTACCCCTCTTTTTACAATTCATGTAGTGAATAATCTAAGAAGCCATTAACACAATGTCCATAATCACTACTACAAAAAAGGCAATGCATAGTCAATCTTGAAAGAAATATTCTTATGTAAATAAAGTTATAGATCCATTACAAATACAGAAAAATAAAGATTCATGATAGAGCACCAAATTTGCAAATTATAATATCAAGCATTTGTCTGATAATAAAACTTAAGGAGCAGAGAAGGCATGTTCACTGGAATAAATTAAATTCTTATGTACATACAGTTACAGATTCATTAGAGAAAGAAGAAAAAAAAAGTAAAGATTCATGGTGAAAAAATGAACAAGTTGAAAATAAACACAGAATTATTAAAGGGGTTACGACATATCCTAGGACTAATTCAAGTTTTTAATTAGTCAATTATCGTCACAACAATAAGAGTTGTAAATAACTAAAAATGTAATCGTAATTTTAAAATGTGATTTTGAAAGTAAAACCTTGATGGGATATGAACTGCTGCCAGACCCACAAATTTGTGACCTTGGATTCTCTATCATGTTAACGACATATACATGTGCTAAATTTGCAGCAGTTGCGGGAGTTGGGACAACATAAGGCTCAAGATCAAGTTCCAAACCCATAGAACAACCATTTTGAACCAAAAGGATAAAGTAAGCCTAAATTACTTGGAATTAAAGAATTACATTGCATATAGAACAATCAACACGCAAAATTAACAGGACTATCAAACTGACCAATATTTTTGCACTTCAAGTTGAAATATATTGTCTAGAAAAAGGTGAGGTTTTAAGTGCAAGACATCTGGCATGTACATACTATCTCAAGAGTTAGAACCAGAGTAACACTTTGTTTTATAGAAAATAAGGAAACAGAGGATTGCAAAGTAAAATGAAGGTGGCTAAAAGGAGGGGTTTTATTTTGATCTTACCTCACCACCGGTTTGAGGTGCTGAATTTATGCTCACATCTGGAATCCATCTCACAGACGAAGGACGAAAATTATCCTAATAAGCCCTTCAACTAGCTGCAAGGTCAAAGGGAGAAACTCTGGCTGCTTTAACAAACACTTGATACTCAAGAACCTCGCCACTATCAAGCCTCAACAACGCAAGCCTTGCAACCTCGCCACATTAAAACTAAGGACAATAATACAATACCAGTAACACAAAATCACAAATTTTGCAATCACAAGGCACAAATTAGAATAAAACCCTAATAATAAAAGTTCAAAACCTCATCATCGTCGAGCTTGCAAACGGTCTCATCGAGTTCCCTCATGTTCTCGATGGTGCGAGGAACCTTAGAAGCTACAAAAAAAATGAAGAATCGTCATTGATATGTAGCTAATAACCTTCTTCTCCATAAGGAAGTTTCAACGGAGGCGCTGGACACCTTCGACGACGGTGCGAGTGAAAGAGGGCGCAAAGAGACTCTGAGAGGGTGCGAGCTAGTGAGACGGAGCAGGGCCGCTCTCGAAAATTCTTTGGCCCAGGACGAAGTAGAAAAAATGGGTCCTAACACAAATTTTTTTAAATACAAATAATATTAAAAGATATAAAAATTCATTACATCCCAAATAATTTTCAAAACTGTATATTAAAGATACATGTAATGCTTTATAAAAAGCATTTCCTTCTGACATTTCTTGACGCAAAATCATTTATAATCATATCTACATCGATTTTATCCAACATATTTCTCTCAATAGATAACATTGCTAGATCATTCAATCTATCCTCCGACATTGTCGATCTCAAGTAATTTTTTAATAATTTCAACTTTGAAAAACTTTTTTCTGCGGAAGCTACTGTCACAGGCATCGTTAATAGGATTCGATATGCAATAGAAACATTGGGATAACAATCTGCATTTTTGACAAATTCAAGAATATCAATTGTTGTCATTGACTCATTTGGTAAAGTCATTTGCAACACCTTCATTTCAGAATAAAAGTCATCTGCATCAACATCTGACAAAGTATTATGAGAAAATGTATCCTTAAAATTATTGCAACA
>PYAF01003465.1:719254-743029 GCA_007407185.1 Glycine tomentella
TTCAAGTAATCTCCTTTGAACACCTTGGTGTTTTCCTTTCATATTGGAACCATTATCATATCCTTGGCCTCTCACATCATCAACATTAAGCTCAAGAGATTTTAATGCATTTAATAATTCATTATAAAGCCTCATTCCAGATGTATCATCCACTTTCAAGAATTCTAAAAAGTACTCTTCTACTTTTATTTTGTCACTCAACATATTAACACAACGTACTATTAAAGTCATTTGTTCTTGATGGCTCACATCAGGGGTACAATCAAGAATAACAGAGAAATATTTTGCCTCTTGAATGATTCTCAAAATATAACTTCTAACACTATGGGCCAATATAGAAATTAGTTCATTTTGAATTTTATGACCAAGATAATGATAATGCATTTCTTCATTTTGAATACGTCTAATATGGTCTTGTATTGGCAAATCAAATTCAGCAATTATTTCAATTCAACATGAATACATGAACAGCACCTTTAACCCAAATTAATTGGGGTCGGTGGTAGATGAATCCAATGATAAATCGAAAATAGAGCAAAAGAGAGAAACATAATTAAAATAAAAGAATGGTGAGAGGAGAAGAGAACAGAAGATGAAAAGAATTAAAGCAGGGAACAACTGGAACATAGAACTACTAAAGGGTTTAACCCTCCATCAGAGCAATCATTTCAATTAAGCTAAAAAAATTACCATTATTCTCCTCATAAAGTTTCTCATTTGATCCTCGAAAGGCTAAATTATTCTTACCAAGACATTTAATTGCAGCAATTATTCTCAGGAAAACATGTCTCAATCATTCTTTCTCTTTTGAGATTCCTTGCTACAAGTCTTTATCAAGAGTTTGATTAGTCTTACAACAAAAACAAAAAACTTTATCTACATGTTTAGAGTAAACTAACCATTTTCTATCGCTACTGTCTCTCCATTAATCAACTTTCTAGAAAAATAAGCATACGAGAAATGCCTAGAATTACAATCTAAGGGAAATTTAAGATTCAATTCCCTTAAAGGCCCCTTTTCAACTAAGATGTCTCTAGACTTGTTATCAAGGATACCCCAATTTCTAGGATCGTAAATGTCTAAAGGAGGAACAAAATGCGGATTATCCCCAACATTTGACTCATATTGTACATCATTAGGATCATTCACAATAGCAAATTCCTCATTGATATGATTTGGGGAATTATCATGGTCATTTGTATCAGAAGCAACCACATTCGCACGATTATAGTCATAATTGGGATCATCCAAATTAATAGTATTATCATTCAAATTTTCATTAGATTGACCCACATTGTCTACTTCCACTCCTTTAGAAGTCTCTCCTATTCTTTTTTTAAAAAATCTATCAAGAGACCCCTTTGTGATTCCACTCCTCTCTTTCTTTTCTTTTCTTTGTTTTCTCACTTCCAGACAAATATTTAGGCAACATTATTAGGCAATATAACTAATAGCTAATATAATTAATATAGATAGGATTATAGGAACAATAGCACCTGGAGAATTGAACAAAGATAATCAGCTTAATCCTTTGCGTTCTGAATTTGCAATGATCAGCCAAGGTCCTGCCAATAATAATCTACTCAGTACTCACGAGTCCAATTCAAAAATCAAAATCACAAACTAAAACAGTAAAACTTAATAGTAACAAATAGAAAGTAATGAAAAAAAAAGATTATATTATTACCTTAAATTTGATTCAATGTTGATAACAAAGGCAAAATTGAAAGATACCACTGCTCCCAATTTTTAGAAATCAAAGATCTCTATATAAGAAATTCACAAAAAAAGACAAAAAACTTCAGTAAAAAATTAATCGAAAATACAAGAAACAAATAATTACGAATTACAAATTTAAGAAACTAAAAACTAAAAACATTAAACACTTACCTCAATTAATTGAAAATCCCAACTCCAAACGAATCAACAATCGAAAACTATACTCGAAAGTCGAATTTGTACTCCAATTTGTATTCGAATTTGTACATGAAACCAATCGAATATATACTTGAAATTTTTTGCTGCCGTTATATAATAAAATTGAATAATGTTACCGTTTGCTATATTTTTCAACAGTCAACAGAGATAGAGGAAGAGCAGGAGCTGAAGAGGTAGAGACAGAGGAAGAGCTGAAGAGCCGGAGCCGTGATTCCCGTGAAGATGGAAAGAAGGAAGAGGAATTAAGGAAATTGCTTGGAAAAGAAAAAAAAATTACTCAGGAGTCAATGCTTCAGATTTGCAACGCCTTCATTCCTAACGTTAGGGATTAAATTATAATTTGATGAATCATAACTTACTTTATATATAGATCAAACTAATAAGTGTAGATCATGTGTCAATCCTAATTTGTCTATGCTATTATTACTATTAACATGACAAGTCACGTACAGCAGCCCATTATCAATTTCATTTATTGGATGAAAAAAATGATTTATTGGCAGTTTATTGGCAGAAACCTTGAATATATCTCACTACATATTAACAGAAAAAAATTGCTAGTCAAGATTTGCTAGTCACGTACAGGCCAATGGCTAGCTACATACCTCACTACATATTAAGAGAAAAAAATTGGGCCCTGGGCAGGTGCCCCATTTGCCCTGTCCCAGGGCCGGCCCTAAGACGGAGTGAGATGTTGAGAAAGGGCGTGAGTATAAAATCCAAAACACTTGACCTGCGAAGATGGTTTTCGAAAATCATCTTTGAATTAACAATTTTAGTGACTATTTTTCAAAAAATTGTCTTTGATTTCAAGCTTCGACGTCATTTTTTTTTCAAAATCGTTGTTGTAATTTTACTGATATTTACAAAAATGCCACCAAATTTGTAACGACTACGGTTTTGAAACACCCGTCATTGTTTCTCGTATTTTTAGTAGTGAATGGATGCCAGCCACAAAAGCATATTGCTTCTCTGAGGTAATTTTAGGCAACACTCTTTTCAGTCTATTTATCAACACCTTTGATAAAAAAAATTGTAAATTACATTACACAAAGATATAGGCTGAAAATCTTTCATGCATAAAGGAACGACACATTTAGGAATAAGGACAATAGTTGTATCATTAACATTTGGAGGAAAAACACCATCCTTAATCCTAGAGCTACAAGCAAGAGTAAGCTCATCCCCACACAAATGCCAAAATTTTCTATAAAAGGGTAGATTCAACCCATCAAAACCAGGAGATTTATCAGGATGCATCTGGAAGAGAGCCTCACGAAACACGTCTTCGAAAAAAGGCGCCATCAACCTCTCTTTATCAAATTTAAAATTCATCAAGAGAAGGTTGAACCACTTCCAACACTATACATCACAACTGCTGATAGAATGAGCAAAGAGACGTATTTTAGTTGATAGAATGCATTTAGTAACTAGTTTGAATGATTGATAAAGTCGGTAGAGTAGATGAAGATTTTAAGTTTCAGTTTTAAAATTAATTAAATTTCAAACTGAACTAAAAACTTATATAAAAAATAATATTTAACTCTATTTTTTTATGAATATTGTATTTTTTACTTATACTGTATAAATATTTAAATTTAAGCACAAATTTCTTATTCATTTTATAGTTTAAATATTTATTTTTTCTCTTTATTTCCTTTTTTATTATAAATTTTAAAAAGATTCAAATAAAAACAACAAAGAAATTTCGTAACATACACTCAGTCTCACTCTTTATAAGAAATACATTAACCAGTTATATCTTTGGTACATTAAAAAAAAACTAAAATTAAAGTTACTAATATACTCATTAAATAACAAGTTGTAAATTAACAAATTATAAAAACATTAATACCTAAAAGATTCTGAGAACGTTTATTAACGTATCTTTATTTTTTAAAAGTTATCTTAACAATCTACAATTTAAACACTACAAAAAAAAAAAAGCATATTTCCGACGGAAAAAATCCGTCGCAAACGCACAAAATCCGTCGGTAATACTGTATTTCCGACGGAATTCCGACGGAAATAAATCGGTCGCTAAAAGAGGCGTAGGAAAGGTGACCGACGGATTTTTTTTGTCCGTCGGTAATTTCCGACAGAATTATCCGTCGATAATGACCCATAATCCGTCGGAAATACAAGTATGGAACAGAGCTACAACAAATGCTTTCTAAGACAGTTTTTCAAAGAACCGTCTTAGAAAGTGTGTTTTAAAAAAAAAAATCAAATTCATAGAATCTAGTTTGTCCACTATTTTTTACAAATCAATCCTATCCTCTACTCCCTATTTACAAATGGTTTTGGTAGGCCATTTAGATCAGAAACAAAAGCTAAATGGGCATATTAGCAGTAAAATATAAAAATCTGAAATATCTCATGTCAAAGCAAAATAATGACAACACTGTAATATTTTACCTTGGAGAAATAGTCAACCATGTTCTTGGGCAGCCTGATTCACAACAATGAACACCAGGCAATAAGCTCAAGCTAGGAAAATAGTAGAAACAAAATACTCATAAACTAAAGCTTAGTAAGAAGACATCTAAAAATCATTCAAAATTTGCAAGCACACCTTTGCAACAGCCTTTCCAATAGCTGGATAGGAACTCAGGCCTAGATAAATGGTACATTTTTTGATCCTTGATTAAATACCTTATCCTATAAGCCTAACTACAAATTTGATTTGGCACTTGCAGGTTGTAGTCAGATCATTGCTCAATATTATCAACTAATTCGCCTTGGTTAAGAGGTGAGCTTATACTTAAATAATGAGAATGCTAGTTTATTGATTGAAGAATTTTTCTTAAGATACATTTGTTGAACTTGAAAATTCCCTAACCTTTTTATTGGAAGCTCTGCTCCTTTCTTAATATCACCTTTGCCATCAAATAATTCCTCAAGAGCCAACATAGTAGTGCCTGAAATAGCCAGAGGTGCAATTTACCCACAAAATACATAAAACATTGTTAGTAACTAATAAATGGAAGATTCAAAAGCAAAAATTGGATAGAATAACAGCTTTTTACTTCTTCCATGAAGCACAGGATCAGACAATGAAAAACACATCAGATCAAATAAAGGATCTACTTACATCAAGCACGGGTTCAAAACACATTCAGAGAATGAAGTTGAAGCTGCTGAGTTGAGTTGATTTTCTACTTCAACAAAGCTCAACAACTTCCCCTAAACCTGCTTAATTTTCAAATCCAAACCATATTTGAAGAAACCAAAGGGACCAGACCACAGGTCAAATAAAGCCTCCAATTCTTAAACATAAAACAAAAATAGCAAGAAAATAAAAAAGAACAGTGACAAAGGTAAGGCACCTGATATAGCAATAGCAAAGAGGTATGCTCTCTTCAACCAAAGGCAAAACCTGAATGTACAAGAGAGACAAAGGAAATTATAAATGCAATCAATAATAAGACTAAATTACCCTTACAAATAAGTGAAATAAAAAGAATACATGCATATGGTTACAAGCATTATTGGAAACTACCATTGAATTACATAAAATCCTTCAATTGACAATGGTTGATATGATTCAAGAGAGAGAAGAAATAAACTTGCCTGTGGAGGGCCATGTTCAGAAGTTTGATGCCTATATTCATGCATAATCCAGTTTGTTTTCCTTCCATTAGGGGTACGTCCCTTGTAGAACACCAAGGTCTTCCTCATTCCTATGATTCTATTTTTGGCAAATGAATCAGTAAGGTCATTTTGTCCAATATCAATCAAGTAGCTAGAGTGCATCAAAGAAGCATAGTAACATAATCAAATTATGAATAACAACTCACAAAGGAATAATCATGCATCACACAAAATTTCTGATTATATATAATATATTTTCTAAAATAAACTTGGTTAACTCTATATATAAGTCTAACATAGTAACATAATCAAATTATGAATAACAACTCACAAATACAGATTCCAGCAGGGTTCAGAGAGAAATAGTTTTCTTCAATTATTCTATATAAGTTAACCATTGCTTCTTATAGTCACAAATTTACCATCATTTTCGATTTAATCAAATTGGCCACAGTAATAAATCCTCGTGTCTGTTTCAAAGATACAAGCAAGAGATGGCAGCAACCATCAACGATATAATCTTTATTTTAAAAACAACCCATCAATAAAATGTTGCTCAAAACTGCAATGTACAAACAGCAACCGATTATTAATAAAAGGTATACCAGCAATGCACCTGTTAGTCTTGAAACTCTCAAAACCATAAATATCCAGCTCACCGATTAAGGACTTTGACTCAGGGTCTTGATCAATTGAATTATTAATTTTATCCACCAGCCTGCAAAAGATGACAGAAATTTACAGAAGTGGAACTAGGAGCAAATCAATTAAAAACATAACAATCTTATTTCACATGCATTCAAACTCACTAAGTATAACAACTTTCATATTACTAAGGGGGCAATAAGCAGGAAAGTCTGGTTCTCTTAAACCCTTCATTCTATAATCTTGGCACACACAGTTCAATATATGTTTAATGCCTACACTGAGAATAGTCAAAGATCATATCTGGATTACCTTTTTGGAAAATCTCATGGGACAGAAAGGGCTGAGGACAGAAAAACTGGGGTGCACCAAATATCGGGGGTGATGGAAGTCCCCGTGGAGACTCTTTCAATATAAACAATCCAGATTCCATCAAATTAAGCACCACTGTTCTGAAGAACTCGTTAGTTTTGTTTGTATTTCAAAATCAAGATGGCACCTCATAAGCTCATCACTAATGATTTTAAAGACTAAAATAGTAAATACCAGTATAAAATATAAATGAACAGATTTGGTTGTCTACATTATTTTTTAGCAAAAATACCAACATTAGCTAACCATTTGTCAAGAGACTACTAATTTTAACTTCTATAAATTAGCTTATCCGTAAGCTAATTTTAACTTGTAGGATAACCTTACTTTATTGGTTCTTTCTTATTTTTAGTCTCCTATACGGGCTTTGTTGATTAAATTTATCCAAACAGACTTATTATTTTTTATATCAATTTATCAATTTCTTTTACTTGCTAAGTTAATTACCCTTAATATAAGTCAGTCATTATATTATAATTAAAGCAAAAAAAATTTCCTAATAAATAGTTTCTAGAAATTCCATGACATTCAAGTTTTTTTGGAACATTGGGAAGAATTAACCAACAAAAAGTAGTGAGTTAAATTGGAGAACATAATGTGTAACTTTCATAGTTAAATTCAAATGGCAAAATGAATTAAAAAAATTGAAATGGGAAAATAAAGCGGGAACATAATGTCCTTTCACTCGATCATTAAATATGGCCTGATTATCAACAGGTGTTCTGCTCTTATTCTAAAAACTTCCTGCGAGCAAAATTGAAAAATACAAACTCTTTTAACAAATGCAATCATGTTTGCTTTCCACTAAAAAGAAATATTTCAATATATTTGTACATGATGTTACCCAATTCTCTTTTTTTCCAAAATTTCTAATCCTTTCTTTTTTTTATTCAATTTCAAAAGAGACATCTAATCTAAATAATAAGAAAAACTGACATTTGTAGAGCATTCTCAAGTATGTAAATATGAAAAAACAGTTAAAAGCATATGCAGAGACAAGATAAAACAACATATACATGCAAGCACCAAGAAGCAGAACACAATTCAACAATTCATGTAAGCCTAGCTGATAAAATTTTAGAACTGGAACGCAGTTTTGGCAGGGAAATGTTGCGATCTAACCCCGTGGGCACTGCTTCAGAAACAGGTCTAAGAGCGCCAGCAAACACTGCAGTGAAACACACATCAAAGGGGATTTCGGGGGTTGGGTATGTCCCCTGAGCGCAAGGGCGGCAACGTCGTGCGTACGTGCGGCCATTTCGGGGGTTGGGTATGTCCCGAGTTAAATCCGTGAGTTGTTGTTGGGAACTCGCATCTCGCAGACCCACTTGTTCTGGTTCCTGCAACGCACTCCTCGGTACATGGGGTGCCTGGTCTGACAGATCGGAAAATGAAATATCCACGGAGAGGCGATTATAACATTTGGCCAAGGAAATGCCATCACAGATCGAGAGAAAAAACATATCAGAGGGAAGTCGAAATAGGTTAAGCAAGGAAGCTGACCGGAGAGATGAGAGGAGCCTTTGAGCTTCTTGGCGAGGCCACCAACGATGGCAGAAGCATTAGGAGCCTCCTTGACAAGGTAGATGTAGGCGAAGCCACCCTCTCTGAGCGGGCGAACGATGCGGAAATGTCCCTTGGTTCGCTCCAGCTCCAATGACCCCTGCAGCGGCGAGGTTCAGCTTCCCACCGTCATTCCAGAAGTTTTTCACGTAGGTTCAAAATAAAGCTTTTTTTCTTTGTGTGTGAGAGAGAGAATACAAAGCGTGAGAAGACAAAGAGTCTTCTTTTATTTTCCTTTACTAATAATTCACCTGCTGACAAAAATAACTTTTAGTATGCTTCTTGCTCTCCTTCACGTGCCAAATATAATTTATTAATTTATTTCTTTTAAAAAAAACTAAAAGAAATCAACTACCTGGAAATTATAATCTACTAAATTGTTCCTTCTAAAATACTACACTCTAAAAACATGTTTAGAAATCAGATAAAAAATGATTTTTGAGAAAAAAAAGACTTTCATAATAATTTGAAGTCGAACCAAACCTGCCCTGAATCAGCAAATCTCTGAAATGAAATAACCTTTGACTTGTCATTTGTTAAGGACTCTGCAAAATGGTTAGCTCCCGAAACCACACACGTGTCACATATTACGCCACCCTAAAAGAGAACGCCAATTAGTTAATTCTACTACTCTCTTCTCTTCTCTTCTCTAGTTTTCACTCTTTGAAGTTTGAAGTAACTTCCCCCCAACCCATACTCTTCCATTATCCCTCCGCCGCCATGTCGCCGTCCTCCTCCGACGACGGCGGAAACCACCGCGTCCCCCCGGAAGATATCAACGGCTTAAGCAATGGCCACGCCGAAATGTCCGCTCCTTCGACGGCCTCGTCATCGGCGATGCAGCGCATCATGGATGCAATTCCGTCGAAGGAGCGGGAGAAGCTCCGGAGAATCCTAGTCGCCTCGGCGAAAGGTTTCTCGATCGGAGCCGGCCTCAAGGGCGGCCTCGCTCTCTTCGCGATCTTGGCGCGATTGACGCGCAGAAAGCCGCCAAGGTAAGAAAAATAAATAAATTAATTAAAAATGTCCTTGTTTCATCTTTCAAGTGTTTTATCGCGTTACGATAACTGATGTGATTCGTTCGTTTAGGAAGGGAATTGCGGTTTCGAACGGCGAAGCAATTGTGGCGGCTCTGAAGGAAACACTGAGATACGGTTTGTTTCTCGGAACCTTCGCCGGAACGTTTGTTTCCACCGACGAACTTATCGGTTCTATCGCCGGTCACCGCAGGCATGTTCTCTTTCTCTCCTGCTAAAATGCGCGTAACACTCTGTAACTATAATAGGTCTCTTAGAAGTTAGAACTGATTCAAAACTCGGAGTTTCGAATCTTGCATGTAGTGGCTGCTAATTGTGATTTTGAGTCGCATGATTGAATTACGCTCCGTTTAGATAAATTTTTAATAAGCAGTTACTTGCGGTAGAAGAAAATGAAAAGTAGAACGAAATGAATTTTCTGTATGTTGAAATTAAGTTATGTACATTTGCTTTTAGAAAAGATAGATGAGAGAATTTTTATAAAGTTGAAGCGGATAAATTGATTTTAGATAATGGAGAAAAGTTTAATTTGTTTTTCCTTCTTTTATAAGTACTTATTAGTTATTGATAAGTTCATCCAAACAGGGTCTTAGTGTCTTGGGATTTGGAGTTGTTGTTGTTGTTTGGTTTTGTGGGGGCGGAAATGGTGATGGTGATTGGGATTTTTATGTTGTGGTTGTTCAGGACAGCGAAGTGGAGGGCTCTGGTAGCAGGGGCTGTTGCAGGGTCATCGATGCTGCTGACAGGGTTAGAGGATCAGCACACGAGTTTGGCTATTTACATTCTCATGCGTGCAGCTGTTTTGGCATCCCGTTGTGGGATTAAGAGCAAACGGTTTGGGAAAATCTGCAAGCCTCTCACGTGGAAGCATGGTGACATTTTCCTCATGTGTCTATCCTCCTCACAAATATTGTATGTGATCATGTTACATACCCTTTCTCTCTCTCTCTCTCTCTCTTTTGGTTAGTTAATTTTTACTGAGGAAATTGTTATATTAATACTTTTTTTACATGACTCTCGGACTTTCCCTATTTTTTAAAATTTTTTTTAGCTTAGCATCTATTTTGAATAAGTTATTTTGTCTTTCAAATTTTATGGCCAGGTCTTGTGATTTTATAAACGTAGTTTTTGTCTGATTTGACGGCCTCACACAGTTTAAAGTTGTTGGATGATGTGGAATTGTGCATCCTGGTTGTTTTGTTCAGTTCATGGATAAAGCATGCCTGTACTTGATATAAATAGCTACCAACTGTGATGCATTGTTATATGAAAATGCTTATATGTGCACTCCAGGAAAACTTGATCCTATCTGAGTAATACTTTTAATTGTGTATATATATATATATATATATATATATATATATATATATATATATATATATATGCTCAATGTTTGTTACAGACAACATAATACAATGTGGTCCTATAGCAGTATGGTCAATAAAATGCTATTGGATAAATAGGAAGGTTATGTGGAAAGGAAGAGAAAGGAACTCATACTGATAATCCTGTTGCCCACCTCAATTTTTTTCTTCATAACCCTTTAGATTTACCTCATGGCAAATGTTGCATTAATTTTGATATAGGAAGAAAACTTTCTATGCCACTTAAATTGTTGAATATATGCCCTCATCTACAGCCATGATAGTGTCCACACAGGTTCACCCTTGATAGTTTCTTTTTTCAGCTATGTTTCTGGAACTGCGACACTTTATGTCCCTCTTGCCCTCTCCTTTTGCCTTTTAATAATGATTATATTTTCTTTCTTTCTTTTTTTCTTTCAAATAATGATGAATGATAATGGAGAATATTTTGGTTTCAGGTCTGCTTATATATTAAAGCAAGACAGTTTGCCAGCTTCTTATAAATCCTTTCTCAATAAACATGGTGGAAAGGATCCAGTTATCTTACAAGGTGTAAAAGATATAGCCAGTGGCAAGCCTTTCACTAATTTGGGTGTAATAGAGAAATACTACAAGACCATGGGTATCGATGTGAAATTAGACCCAAATATGAAAGTCCCATGCTCGGTATGAAATAAGGATTTGTGATTGTTTTCCTTTTTTTTCGCTATGTTGTGATTAACCTATAGGAAATAAATAAAGTAAACTTGGTTATCTTACCTAGCATTTTGCAGATTGTACATGGGAATCAATCATGCAGCGGACACATCCTTTCATTTCTCGTTCAGGCTTACCAAAGAGCACTACCTGTTTATCTTCCAGTTTACCTAATACCTGCACTTATAGTTCACAGAAACGGACTTTTAAAAAGGTGATCATCCAATAGGAATGCATACCAACCAATTCACTCTTCACCTGATCCTATGTGGGACTTTTACTAAATACATGTTATATCAGGATTTAATTTCTTTGTAAACCTTGATAGATGTTATTGTTGATAGTAGTTTTTCAAAGCAAATACATTTTCAGTGGCGCATATGCTGATTTTGTCATGAAAAGGGCTTTCTTGGACAATTAATTATTTCATGTAATATTTCCCCCAAACACTCAACTTTAGCACAATATAATCATACTGCATCATATAGTCATGACATATTCAATTTGAGATTATGTTGTTGTGATCTTATTGCCCATTATCAAAATGCTTATGTGCAGGCCTTACACAATATTAGCCAAGGGCCTTTTTGGCACAGCAAGATCAAGCTTGTTTCTGTCTGTGTATTGTGCTTCTGCCTGGTTAGCATCAGAAACTTGTTTTATGCACTACTATATTGTTACTGCTAAATTTGCTAGTTTTTGGCTTATTCGATATTTCCAACCATGTTAAAAAAATGAACATGCTACCTGTGTGGGATATATGAGGGTCAATATGCTAAAATTAAAATTTCAGTTTAAATAAAAGACTTTGTATGTAGTTCTTTTGATGAAAAAAGGAAAAAAAGCAGCTTAAGTTATATAATGGTTAAACAGATACTGGTATCCAATTAATATGACAATTTCTTCTTCATTTTTATTCAAAATATTTTCTATCATTGCTATATACCAGCTTGGCAGCTACAATTTAAGTTATATGGTTTTGTTGAGAGAGGAAATGAGAACACCTGATTTTAAATACTTGTTTTCTTTCTTATGTTCTATAATTTTTTTCTTTGCCCTTAGAGGAGTAATGTTAAAGTAAACAATGATGTTTCGTCATCAAAATTCCCATGATCTGATACCATAATATGAACCATCTATTCATTTGCTGATAGCCCAACATCAATTGTGTATAGAAATATGGTTAACATCTTATCAAACTTGGACAAGCTTCCTTCCTTGAACTAACTTTTAGGCTTGAGTTAGGTCTAGATCCATTTCTAATATGGTATGAAATCTTCTATATCCAAGTGGTCTAAAATGTTCATGTTACATTTCTCTAATAAAAAGTCAAATTTCAGCAAAGGTAGGTGGGCCTTTGTATTATCCATGATTCAAACCCCTAAGTGCTTTTACATGAGGGGGTGTATTACAGATGTAATGTAAAATCATTCATAAGTTTTTACTTATTAGTTCAAGCTTTTGCAGTAAATGGCTCATGGCATGCATTTGCTAGCCTTTCTTTCTCTTATTCTTCTTTGCGACACCTCATTGTTACTTAGGCAGCATAAATTTTGTAGAAACTTGAAACTAACATTTGATGTGGATGCCTTTATTGTTCTTCAGGATGTGGACGTGCTTTCTTTTCAGGATTTTGAAAAGATGTAACATTCCAATGGTGGCCATGGGAACGGTATGTTACTAACAGCATCCATTTATTTTTATATGATTGACTGAAGGTATGAACAATTTTGCTATAAAAGTTGAATTTTGCATTCTGGTGCAGTTCCCAACCGGCCTTGCATTGGCCATTGAGAAGAAAAGCAGGCGAGTAGAAATATCATTATACTGCCTTGCCCGGGCTATCGAGAGTTTCTTCACATGCATCGCCGAGGCAGGATATCTGCCACAATCAAGAAGGATCAAGAGAGCTGATGTTGTGGTTTTCAGCTTGTCAACAGCCATAATAATGCACTGTTATACAGAGGAGAGGGAAGTGTTTAGATCAAAATACTTAAATGTCCTTGATTGGGTATTTGGTTTTCCTCCTCCTTGTGAAACCCCACGATGCAAAGATGGGTAGGCTCAAATGCAAGCCCAGAAGGGTATTTTATCTTGGAAAGTTGCCCTGGGCTTGGTAGTTTATATTTTTTCTCTAATTCATCGGTGGCCAGGATCCTGAATTTTGCACCAGGAAACACTTTCTAACGCATTATTTCCAACATATTCTTTTTTATTATTGGGTGTAATTCATGTGTTCCTAAATTAATCAATGGAATTCTTTAAATAGAGGACCCATATCAGTTAATGGAACTCAGGTGATTTTTACTCAATAATAGTAGTGTGTACTGGAAAAACTGCGTTGGAAAATAATCTTTCCATTTTAAAAATATATGAAGTTTTGACATTTAATCTTTTTCATATTATGTGATGTTTAGGGTTTCAATAAAGCTTTGTAATATTTTATTCCATTTTTTACTTAATTGATAATGCAGTGAAATTTGTCCTATGATAAAGAATTAATAATAAGAATGATTTACTAAAATATTTCGAATCATCTAGTTTAATAATGTTTGTGAAAAATCTTAAACATCACTTATTTTAAAATCGAGATTGGAGAGAGTATATTGATAATGTGTTTACTTGGTGCATCAAATCGGATCATCGTCATTCAGCTATTTGTTGCAGCTTATGCGTTATTTAGGCTATTTACATGGTTGATGCCTGGTTTAACATGTTTCTCTTATTCTGTATTGAGTCGAGAACTAGAAGGATTATTTGAATTAATAGGGGCGGATGGAAGGGTAGGTATAGAGGCTCAATTTCCTCTGTTTTTAACTTTTTATTTCAAAATTGTATATGTGGATTTTTTTCTTCTTCAAAAAAGTATAATATAATAATTTAGTTTTAATTCTATATTTATTCTCATAATTTGGGTTGGTTTAATTTTGATTTTGCAAGTTTTTTTTCTAGTTAATTAAGTTATTTTATTTTTAAATTAAGTAAATTTATTTTTTGTATCAAATTTGTTCTATCGTCTTTACCAAAACAATAAAAGGTCTTCACCAAAAAAATTGTTCCATCTTAATTCTGAAATTCTCATTTTTCTTATCCACATATTTGTGGGCTTTATAATGAATTTGAGATATGAAATAAATTTAAAATTTAGAATCTTAATAAAGATTGAAAAAGTAAAGGGTTAAGATGTGAGATTTTAAAGAAGGAAAAATTAGAATTTTTTATAGTGAAATTTGATATTTTGATTAGTAATTTTTGAGTAAAATATTTAATCAGTTTAATAAACTTAAATCAATTTAAAGGTGACAATTTAAAGGTTTTAAGTAAAAAAAATCAAATCTGGAATCAAATTTGTTTAATTTAAAAAAATATAATTTAATTTACTTGAAAAAAAATGAGGAATTAAAATCCAGATAAATTAAATTATTATAGTGATTAAAATTTAAAAGTATATTTATCTTCTTAAGTATGTCAATATTGTATTTATCAATTAAAATATTCATAATTTTCAGATTCATCAAAGCTTAGGATTTTAATTTTTAAGACAATAGACATCTTTAGACTCAACTAGTGTCACCTGTGCGTCTGTGAAAGGACTTTGGTGGTGTTGTTATTGTTGTGTCTTCTTAGAATATCTAATTAATGAATGTAGATTAAAAAATATAATCAAATGTTTCTTATCTCAAAATAAGTTTTATCGTTATTTTACATAGAACAAAAAAGTTAATCCCTCCGTTCCAAAACAATGATTTTTTAAGGTTGTCACACTAATTAAAAAACATTCAATTGATACAAATTTAAACAAAATATCTCAATTTTCAACTTGTCATAAATTATGTCAATAGCCACCAGTAACAATACATTATATTATCCATCAACTTATTTTTATGACAAATATCTCTTTTCATTGCAAGTATTAATTGATCTTTTTAATTATGTTTAGGGGTATTATTAGAAAAAACACTTTAAAAAAGCTAAAAGAATTACTCCATCCATTTCTTTTTATAAAACCAAATTTAAAATGATATTTGTTCCTTTTTATAAGATTCAAAATGTAATGTTCCTTGCATTAATTATTTTTGGACTAAAAATACCCTTCATTAAAAAAGAAAGAAAATACATTGACAAATAATTAGAAGAAAGAAAAATATCAATGACAAGGATAATTTTTTTTTAAAAAAAAAAGTATACATTCAAGACAAATTTATTTGTTATCAACTAAATTAACTATTGTTTTGGAACAACTAACAAGAACAAAAGGTTAAAAGATCCTTGTTTTGGAATAGAGGAGAAATAAATAGATGAAATAAAATAATTTTACAAAACAAATCTTAATATTAATATCAGATTGAAAAAAAAAATGTACTTATTAAGATTATTAATAACAAAATAATTAATATTGTATTGAAAACTTACCATGATACTCGGAACAAATTTTTTAAAGCATGACACTTATTTTTTTTTTGTCGAATGAAATTATATTTCTTTTTCAATTTTCAAAGTATTAAATTTTTTGTAGAAATTGAAAGTATTTTAATATTTATTGATAAGAAAGATTGTTAATCTATAAAATATAAAAGAACTAATGTCCAGTAGTTTTATAAGATAGAAAGGCCTCCTTTAAAAAAAAAATAAAAATAAAGACCTGTAACAATTAAAAGAGAAGTGATAAATACACTTTCTTTAGTCTCATTAGCTAAACAATTTAAAACTTAAATTAATCTTTAATATAGTCATAATAAATTTTAATTAAGTTTCTATCTTTTAAATGTTTTTTACTAAGTACTTCTAATTTTAAAATTTAGTAACTAATTCCCTAAAAAGACTAAATTAAAGTTGACTATACCAGATAAGTAGTCAAACAAGATGAGAAGACAATTATGCAGATGCCTAGTGCAACATATCTTATAAAGCCAAGTACCATTTCGATCGTGTACTAACATATTTTGTACAACACCTCTCGGCCTTCAACATATACAAGTAACAAGCATCATTTGACCACGATTATAGTCAATAAATTCACTTAATAGGTAATTAATTGATCAAAAGCACCTAAACAGGATAAAGAGGCTCATGAGCAACTAAAAAGGATTAAGAGGCGTATTACCTAGCTGGTAATCAGAACATGCAAGCTCATAGACCCAAGGCCAAATTAGGTAAGTATATAAAGGGAGAATCCCCCAGGTAAAAGGACTGATTCACTTTTAAGTATTCACCTGATATCATTAATAGCTTTGAGCCAAACCCTTACTTGAGCGTTGGAGTGCCTTTTGTAGGTACCCTTCCTTTTCGGTCTCATATATACTGAAAAGATGTGCGAGTAATCGACAAAGGAACCATTCGGCGTAGTTAGTGACCTTTCGACAAAAGAGTAAGTATCTGGTCTATTTGTGCCAGGAACATTTTGGTGCCCACCGTGGGGTTGACTAAGTAATATCCCGACCCCAAGAGATTATGACAATAACTAAACTGGAACAAATATAGCATCAATGGAGCAATCGACTGGTCATCAGAATGAAGAGATTCATGTAAAGGACCAAGCCAACTTGTCTTCGATCATGCGAAAATTACAAGCTCAGGTCTCGGAGATGCAAAGGCATCACATCGAAGAAGTCGTTGCCCTTCAGCGCGAGAATGTGCATCTGCGAGAATGTCACAAGTCATGGCAACCTAAGGTTAATTCACCTGAAGGACGATAAGCCAAGTCAACTATTGTCGGCTTACCCAGAGCTACCAATCTAAGTGTACGCCTAAACACCATTCCCACATCCCTTAACACGTTGGGAAAACAGTTGCTACAATTAAAGAACCTATTCGACAGGAAAAGAAGGAACCATTATGAACCTTCATGGAACATTTCGGTAAAGTTGTGTTGAATATCTGAAACCTTGACCCCGTAGTGGCTATGCACCATTTGATAACAACGTTAAGGGTGGGGCCTTTTGTGAACAACCTATGCAAAAAACCAGTATCTGACCTCGACGAACTTTGGAGGAGAGCGGCTAAGTACATGCAGATGAAAGAGTTGGCCGAGTATAGGAACCAGGTGCGAGCAGATGCCCTTTTGGCCAAAAAAGATAATGATAAGCCAAGCTCCAACAAATTCCGCCACCCTGAGAACTACATTATGCCCACTGCAACCCCTTTACTGCTAGTAGATCTCATATCATGGATCAGACCTTGGATGTAGACATTTTGACCATGCCAAAAAGGGCTAACACCCCACCAAAAGCTAACTACTCAAAACATTGTCGGTATCATGGCAATTAAGGTCACTAGACAGAGGAATGTAGTTCCTTAAAAGACAATATATAATACCTCATCAAGCTTGGCCATCTAAAGGAGTTCATCCACAAGCTCCAATCATACAGCCCCCCCTCTGTATCTGTACTAACCAAATTCAAGCCGAAGGAAGGATCGAGAACATGCAGGTCGTTCAGAGAGGCGAAGGACTAGAAGTCGCTCAAAGGAGAGAAAAGAGAAACCCCTCAACCAACCAAGGTGGGTCATAAATACCATCGTCAGAGTGTTTTCTAGAGGAGGGGCCACTGCCTCTACACGAAAAAAGGCATCTATGACAGGTTTGCTTCATTAACATGGTCTCCCTACATAAAGCACCTAACATGCCTCCCATAACCTTCATGTCAAATGACTTCAAGGCGATCAACCCAGCGATCAACCCAGTGTAGGATGATCCCATGGTTATCAGTGTAGAGATAGTCAACTGCATAGTCAAGAAGACCCTTGTGGACCAAGGGAGCTCTGCTGACATTTTGTTTTGGCATATTTCCCAATAGATGGGCATACCTAAATCCAAAATCCTACCACATGATGCCCCCTGTTTGGTTTTTCTAGAGAACAGGTAAGAACGAAGAGATGTATTTGGCTTTACACTAAGTTCAGACACGAAAGTTCATTACAAAAAAAGGCTAAAGATACTATACGTGATAGTGCATGCTCACACATCATACAATATACTCCTTGGACTTCCCTCATTGAATGCCTTGGGCGCGATTGTCTAAATCCCTCACCTTGCGTTGAAATTTTCATTGGGCACTAGATCCATCATAACAGTGCATGCTGACCAGAGGACGACCAAAGAATTCTATATGGCCAGTCTTAGGCTATGTCCTCATGCAACAGAGGAGGCCCCAAAAGTCGTCCACTATGTGGAGCCAACACGAAAACCGAAGAAACAGAGGCACTAGAACTAGATCTAAGATGAACTGTTTAGAAACATGTTGACTTATTCGCATGGTTTGCGAAAAACATTCCCAAGATTGATCCAGACTTCCATTGCCACAAGTTAGCCATATGCAAAGATGCAAAGCCCACCCCAAAGAGGAAGAGAAAAAAATGGGGGAGAAAAGGTGTCGAGCAGTACAATAAAAGATCGCCAAGCTGATGGTTGCTTGATTCATAAGACAAATTGACTATGCCACTTGGCTTTGTAATGTGGTAATGATGAAGAAACCAACTGGCAAGTGGAGGATGTGCACAGACTACACCGACTTGAACCGAGCTTCCCAGAGGACACTTAACTACTTCCAAACATCAATTGATTGGTTAATGGAGTAGCCAGGCACAGACTGTTATGTTTTCCTGACGTATATTTCAGCTACAACCAAATAAAGATGGACCTAATCGACGAAAAAAGATGGCATTCATCACCGAATCCACAAACTACTGCTACAAAGTCATGTCATTCAAAATTAAAAATGTCGGGGCTACGTACTAGTGTCTGATGGATAAGGTGTTCAAGGGCCAGTTTAGACGAGATCTGGAAGTCTATGTGGATGACATGGTGTAAGCCAGATGATTTGGCAACCTATATCATGGATTTGGAAGAATTTTTCTGCCAACTTAGAAAGTATAACATGAGATTAAACCCCAAAAAGTGTGTCTTTATGGTGGTAGGGGGAAAATTTCTAGGCTTCATGTTAACCCACCTAGGAATACGTGCTTACTCGGAAAAAATGCAAGTCATCATGGAGATGAAGAGTTCTCGGAATATAAAAGAAGCTCAGAGGCTAGCCAGTAGGATAACCTCCTTGTCTAGATTTTTGCTCAGAATCATTGAGAGGGCCAGACCAATCATGAACCTCCTCAAGAAGACCAAAAACTTTGTTTGGGACGACAAGTGCAAATAAGTTTTTCGACACTTAAAAGATATCTTGGCAACACTACCCCTCTTGTCGAAACCTGACACTAACAAAAGGTTGATTGTCTATCTTTCGGTACTGGGTGAGGCCATAAGCGCAATGGTAGTATAGGAAGAAGGCAGTGAGTTGAGGCCAATGTATTTTGTGAGTCGAGTACTACAAGATCTAGAAATGAGGTACTAGATGATGGAAAAGGTAGCCCTCGCACTTGCCAATGTTGCTCTTTGTCTTCGCCAATATTTTCAAAGCCATAGAATCACTATTTGAACTGACTTCCCTGTAGCCAAAATACTATGCAAGCTTGAGTTGGCAGGGCAGATGATCGCATGGTTTATTGAACTCTCAAAGTATGAAATTGTTTACGAGCCAGGGGGTGATATGTGCCCAAGTGTTGTCCGATTTCATCAGGGAATTTCACCCTCCACAATCACATGTTGAGTAGGAATGGTGAACGGTACATGTGGATGGCTTTTCCAACTGACATGAAGTGGAGCTATGGTTATCTTGATTCCAAAGTCGTCATCGAATAGATAAACAAATGTTTCAAATCCGAGATCCCTAACTCCTGAAGTACTACTATGCATTTGAAAGGCTCGAGAAAGAGTTCGAGGAAGTTCAGGTGACTCACATAAGCCAAGAAGTCAATGACAAAGCCAACGAGTTGGCTCAACTGGAAACTTCATCCAAACCTGGGCAGCTGAAAACGTTCATACTCCATTCGATTCTTGAACCCAATTTCTCAGGAAAAGAGTGTTTGCAAGTTGAAGAAAGCCCGTTGGGATGGAAGAAGGAGATAATTGAATACTTGAAGCGTGAGACACTCCCAACAAACAAAGAAAAAACCAAAAAATTAAGAATGAAAGCCTCCAGGTATACCTTAGTGGTCGACGAACTATATAGGAGAGGGTTCTCCTCCCCACTGCTCAAATGTCTTGACCAAGACCAAGCTAACTATGTGTTATGAGAACTACACGAAGGCGTGTGCGACATGCATTCCGAAAAGAGAACAATGGCCACAAGAGTGCTGATGGTAAGGTACTATTGGTCAACTTTGAAGATGGACTTCTCAAGCTTTGTAAAAAAATGCCTCCAATGTCAAAAGCATGGGAATTTGATACATTATCCGGCCAAAGAATTATATCTTATGGTCTCCCATTGGTCATTCGCTATTTGGGGAATGGATATTCTTGGATCTTTCCCCTCAACTTCAAGGCAAAGGAAATTCCTATTAGTGGCAGTTGACTATTTCACAAAATGGATCAAGGTCTAACCCTTAGTGAGCATCATAGCTTAGGTTGTCCAAAGATTCTTCTGGAAGAACATTGCTACACATTTCAGAATTCTGAATACATTGGTCATAGACAATGGGCTACAATTCACAGATCAAAAGCTTAATGAGTTCTTGGGTGGCCTCGATATCAAGCATAGAGTGATGTCGGTGGAACACCCTTAGACCAATGGGCAAGCCGAAGCAGCTAACAAGACAATCTTGGGTGAGCTAAAGAAGCGGTTAGATGAAGAGAAAGGAAGGTGGGAGGGCCGAAGAGCTCACAGAGGTCCTATGGGCCGAAGAGCTAAAGAAGAGCAAGTCTTAATCCAAGTCCCGTGGAGAACCACGTCGTAGGCATCACCACCACTCTTCTGATTCTGGTTCCAATTCTGATTCTTATTCTTCATCCTTCCTCTCTGATTACTCCAAGTTCCATATCTATCCCTCACATAACTCGTAACAAACACATTTCTTTTTATTATTTAATTATGTATTATCACCTATGTGCTTTGCTTCAATACAATTTTGTGAATTTTTGAATTGTGGTAGTTATGAGTTCTTATATCCTTTAGAATCCATAAAAATAACATAGTTGATTAAATATTCACCGTCTCAGAAAGATTAATTTTCGTGACCATTGTAAGGGAGGCACAAGATTTTAAAAGAAGTAGGTCCCAACAAATATTTCTTACATAGAATTGATATGTATTGAATTGGGGAATCAGAGTAAGGTTCCCGTTCCAACATTTGGATCCCTAACTTATGGAATCTATTTTTTTCCATTTCATCTTGTTATTATTTTTTGTGCTTGGAAGTTGGAAGTAATATGAAATGGAATCATAATTATAACTAATGAAAATTTACTAGAAAACAAATTTTGAAAACACTAGCCTTTGACTGAACATATTCTCAGTCTCCTTTGTTGTGCATCTCTCCCCCCCCCCTTACCATGCTTATTCTTTACATAGTTGATTGTTATATTATTCTCACTGGACTGTGAAGTGTGAACTCATTGTTTATACTTGAATTGTTATCTTTATGGTTTGTTGTTTAAAAGTGGATTATGTTAGGACTTGGAGTATGGAACTATAGTGGCCATATAATTGTATGTTGGTATTTTAATAGTTCAATTTATCTTTAGAGTCATAAGAATGTATAGCTAGAATTGGATTGGAATGTGTTTTGGATGTAATTGCTTATTTATTTTGCATTGCAATGGAAATAAAAGACCAATTGAACATAAGTAAGGAATTCAATTATGTAAAACAATAGTGAACTATGATGTACAAGTTACTTTGACAGTGGTCTTGTTCAATGTTGTATGTGAATTATGTAAAACAATAGTGAACTATGTTGTACAAGTAAGGAATTGAATTATGTAAAACAATAGTGAACCGTGAATTTTATTTAAATGAAATTCATATAATTAAATGACACTATTTGAAATGGATGCTTTTACAATTGTATAGATAGTTTAATTTGACTCAGTTATAATAGATGATTTTATGCATTGACATTATTATTTTCTTTAACTATTTCTTATAATTGATAGTAATTATTGAATAATAATATAAAAATTTGTACTATGAAACTCTCTGGATTGGTTTGTTTTTTAATTTGCAGGTTTGGGTAATATAAAAAAATAGATAGGATAATTAAAAACATTGCAAAAAAACATCAATTTTTCTAAAAATCGATGTTGTCAGGTGTTCGAAAACATCAGTTTTTCTTAAAAACGATGTTGATTTTTCCATGTTTTACATTCTTTTTTGTTTATTTCTTATTATGTGACATCAGTTTTCTTAAAAACTGATGTTGTGCAGTGTATGTTAACATCGATTTTTTAAAATCGATGTTAACATTAATACTTATAACGTCGATGGTTTCAACATCGGTTAAAAATTGATATTGAAAGTCAAAAACAACCGATGTTAAAAGTTTATTTTCTAGTATTGTTACAAATTAGAAGAACTATCCAAGAAGGCCATCCCGAGGACCTGGAACTCCACACATTTGAAATTCTATTATAGTTAGGTGCATTTTTGTAATGAGTGTCGTACTCTTTTTTCTACCTTGGTTTTGTATCCCTATAAAAATGTGAAAGGGTTTTTTATCGAAGAGACTTTAGCGAGGCACACTTCAACAACCAACTATGAATCAAAATCTGCTTATCTTTATCTTTGATTGCAAGTTAGCATATCCAGGCATATTAATAAGTTCCCTTCCAAGTATTCTCCTCGGCTAAGATTGAACTTCAACAATTTATTAACAGTTCCCTCCCGAATACTCTCCTCAGCTAGGTTGAACTTTAACAATTTATTAATAAGTTCCCTCCCGAGTAATCTCCTCGGCTAAGGTTGAACTTCCATAATTTAATAACAGTTCCTTCTCGAGTACTCTAATCGTGTAACACCCCAAGATTTTGAAATCACCATTAATTACTAGGGTAAAATATTAATTAGAGGTAATACAGAAGGATCTAGGGAAAATGACAAAAATACCCCTGGACATTTATAAATGACCAAAATGCCCCTAGACAACTTTAGAAATGACAATTATGTTCCTAGGATGGAAAATGACAGTTATACCCCTAGACATTTTTAAAAATGACCAATATATCCTAGATATTTTGATAAGATATTTCTAGGAGAAATTACATAAATGTCCTTGAACAAATTGGATAGTTACCATTACGCCCCGAGGGTGGTACATGACTAAAATGCCCTTTAGATCAAAAATAACCAGATGACTTTAGAAAATTGTAGGAACCTGAGTATGGGATAGAATATCTTTGGACAACAAATTATCAACATGGTTGGTGGCAAAGAACCATAAACAGTAATTTCTACGAATTTTGAAAGATAGGTTAAAAAGAGTTTAATATAGACTAATTCAGGTATCAGAAAAATTATAAGAAAAGGATGGACATAATCTATGAAGTTTTCTCTTAATTATGAGAAGGATAAGTGTTCTAAATAAATTAGTTTAGTAATTTTAATAATTCAAAGCAAAATAGACCAATAAGAATTCAAGTAAAGTTATTACATGTAATTGAAGGAAAAATTGGTTGATTAGAATTCCTAATACAAGCTTTGGCGGTATGATGCAAGATCAATGGAGAAAAGCTCTAAGAAACT
>PYAF01003465.1:743129-786548 GCA_007407185.1 Glycine tomentella
ATTAACTTGAACTTAATTTAATAAATGAAAGTTAGAGGGGACTAGGAATTAGAAGTTGTATGGCTATCTTTAAGAAAATATTGGTTTAAAAATATAGTTAGTATGTTGCTACAAATTTAGTATTGGCTAAAATTCTCCTAGGTTCCCTACGGATATATATTTATTTTGAGGCTAGAAGTACTTGAAAACATGTTTATTTGTAGAATTATGTTGAATGGTATAAAGATTAATGTTTAAGTATCTTTCCTTAAAGCATTCCTTAAAATATTTCATAACTTCAAGTTGCACACCATGTGTTTGATAATTTGTCACAATGAAAAAAAATATGTTTCAAAGTTGTTGGTTTTAATCTTTATTCTTGGGATTGAATTATATTTGCATGATTAAATGATTTAAGCAAAAGTTATGTGATGAATCCGTGTGGCATGGTTTTATAAAGTTTTATATTACTGTTAAAAGGGTGCATGTGTTATATACAAAGTGTCTGTGTTGTTGAGTAATTCTATATACTTTAATAAAATTAACATGTTCACTACTGCAATAAGGGCCTTTAACGACACACAAAAGACGACGGTTCTTTCATAACCGTCTTCGTATTGGAGGCGGTGGCATTTTTTCAAATAACTGGAAGTTTACAACGAGGGCTTTTTAAAAACCGTCGTAGAAAGCTACAAAAGAAGACGGTCCTTCAAAGTACGTCATTGTTTCTGCCACATACAAAGACGGTTTTTAGAAAACCGTCTTTGTTTTATTTGTAATTTCATTTTAAAAAATTATAATTGAACGTGCCCTAGCCCCTTCTCACTAACCTCAGTCACTCCCTCTCTCTCACGTCCTCTCTCTCACGACCTCTCTCTCACAAACTCCTTCTCACGACCTCTCTCAGACCCTCAAAGCTGTCCGCGTGTTCAGTGGAAGGAATGCTTTACTCGAAGCTCTGCCACTCTCAGTGAAGGTAAGAATTGTGTCTCACCCTTGAACCCTCTCTAGTTTTGTAGTCTCTCACACCGGCCGTTGTCGTCTCCATTGACTCTGTTAGGGTATTTGTAAGAAACTTGTTGATAGAATGATTCATGGGCTCCACCCCTTTGTTCCGTTGTGCCTTCTGCTGTTCCCATTATAGCCTTAATGCTTTCATCACATTTTTATATATGATATAATTAGGAATATAAATTTCTTGCAATTTGAGTTTAGTGGGTGAAATTAAGATGGGTATTTTGTCCTCTTGTTGAAGACGTGGTCCATTTGAATTAGGACTAATCAACTAAATGGCTTATATAGCATATCGGTTTCTAGGGAGAGAACTATTGTTCTTCTCTTATGTGAATTTTTCAAGGTCTAATAAATTGAAGAAGATGGACAGATTGCTCTGAAGGGTGGCTTATATACCTTATCAGTTTAAGGAGGAGTTTCTATTCTCTTATGTGATAATTTCAAAAGGAAAAAGAAGTTGAAAGGAAAAGTTGAGAGGAGAAAGAAGAGAGAAAGAGAGGGACAAGGGGCTGAGATGTTTGAATATATAGTTCTATACATATCATCTTCAATATATATCACTGGATTTTTCTCATACTCATTGTATTTAACTTGCTGCTGTTAAATAAAAAAATTAAAGAAAGTTAAATCCTATTGGTTTTATCTTTCCCTTCTTTTTTTTTTTTTTTTGCACCAAGGCATCTCTACTCAACAATTGAAGACTAATCCCTTTTGATGATCTTCATGAAATATGATCCACTTTCAAAATGACTTAGTGCCGAAATTATTGAGCTTGTAAAGGCAGAGTGTGATATAATATTGACATTTTTTTATTGAATAAGTTAGGCAACAGATCATGAAAATATGAAATGGTGTTGGTCATTGACGTGAATTTTTATTTCTTTCAACAAAGTCTTTTCCCAATACACAATAAGGATCCAACAATCATAAAATTAAATTTAGGAGACTGTCTATTTTACTAACTCTGTGGGGTCTTGTTGGTAACTTGTCTAATCTACTTTAATTGCTATGCAACTGCATGTACTATTCTATATTCCTCCCGTAAGATATCAATGTCTACTGGAGACATCGTGAAGTCTCAAAGCAGCTAAGGGAAAAAACTTTTTGCAATTCATTGATTTTGCAGCAAGCAATCAACTCCTTTGTCATGCAACTTGTTGTGCAAATTGTTTCTAGTTTCCCTTGTTGGGTATAATACGTCCCTTTCCTGTTTTAAGTTTCAATTTCTAAATTATATACTCCTTGATAGTGACATGATATCCTAAGTTTTTTTGTTTTTTGCATGTGCTTTGATGTATAGGTTAACGGTAAGTTCAAACCTTTACTGTGTTTCAATCAACTACACCACTGCAACATTTGCTGCAGCCGCCACAAATACTGTCCCTGCCATTACTTTCATCATGGCTGTTTTAATTAGGTAAAATTAAAAATAACCATCCATTTATTTTTCTGAAGCAGGGTCAAGACCTATAGAGAGAAATCAAAGTTTTGATATGGTGAAAACTGAAATTGGTTTTGGAAATTTCAGATTGGAAAGCATTTCCATAAAACATGTGCATGGATTGGCCAAGATTTTGGGGTCCGTTCTAAGCCTTGCAGGGGCAATAACATTTGCTTTAGTTAAAGGACCTCCCCTGGGTTTCATGAAATGGTATCCAGAAAATCAGAACCATAGTTCTCACCCTTTAACAATTGTGCACTCCAAAGGTGATACTATTAGAGGCTCTCTTATGATGCTCTTAACTAACACTGCATGGTCCTTGTGGCTTATCTTGCAGGTAGGTACCTCATTACTCTTTCCCTCATATTATATTAGTATAGAGTAAATTACAGTAATTACTCTAGGGATTTTATGAAATTATACAAGCTTCTCCTATTTTTATCTATTCTTACGTTAATTCTCTTTAATTTTTAAAAAATACTCAGACATATTAGAGATATAGGATTGGCTATATAATGGAGTTGTATCTCATCACTTCATAGGGTGCACTTCAACTCTATTCCTCTCTGTCATACTTTGAGACAATCTCCCTTTTTCCACTAGGCAATTGGCATCTGCACCAGATGAAGGTCAATCCTTCTTTTTATGTGTAGTAGTTTGTCTGTCAAGTATATAGCCCTTCCTTACCATTTAAGATATGTTCAAGAACAGGTACAAATTGAGTACTGTCAATCTTTACCCTTTTGTTGATCAATGATTGTAGTGAATGTTATTGTGATAGACTGATAGGAGACAACAATGGGGGAGAGGGACCACTATTAACAGATTGATATAACATTAACTAGTGATTTTTCCTTACCAATTTGAGTTTGTTTTTCCCTAGCTACTTTGTGCATTCATTTCTGTTTATTTACTTATATTGGGTTTGTGCCAGGAGTCCTTAGCTCCACAAAGGACAAGGTGTTTATTGCAGTTTTGCATAGTCACCATGACTTGATAGAAGTATTGGATGATAGAAGCTGATCCATGTCTGGTTATCAAAATGGTTTCTTAAGGGATGTGCTCTATCCTATTATGTATGAATTTACTTGAGATTGCCATGCATTGATCCCAGGTTTCAGCATCCAAGGGCTGCATGTTATCTTTATGAGCTAATATACTGTTGTTTTAAGTCAACAGATCCCTGGATTTCGCCGGGGAAAGAAAGTTCCAAAAAGCATTCTTATTGACAAATTGCTCTGAAGGGTGGCTTATATACCTTATCAGTTTAAGGGGGAGTTTCTGTTCTCTTACATGATATTTTCAAAAAGAAAAGGAAGTTGAAAAAAAGGTGAGAGGAGAAAGAAGAGAGAAAGAGAGGGACAAGGAGCTGAGATGTTTGAATCTATAGTTCTATACATATCATCTTCAATATATATCACTGGATTTTTCTTTTACTCATTGTATTTAACTTGCTGGTGTTAAATAAAAAAATTAAAGATAAAACCAATAGGTTTTATCTTTCCCTTCTCATTTAGATGCATGAAACTATGTGTATGTACTATGTATTGCTTATAGACTATATTATAGAGTGAATTTCTTTGTTGCAATGTCGCTGTTTTTTCATTTACTTGTTTGTTGTTGCTGAATTAAACAAGCTTTTGCAGTTTTTCTGGAATAATCTCTTCGTTTTAAAAAAAATCATATGTCGTGACTGGACAAATATTACAAAGACAAATTTATACACTAAAGCATATTTGGAAACTGTTCCTTGCTAAAGCATGGTTCAAGTTCTTACCTTTTTGTGTAATATCTGATGTGTCAAACATACTTAATGCTTTAAGTTATCCACTGAATGTTTATATATATATATATATATATATATATATATATTAAGATAGGTGAGTAGGATTATTAAAGGTTTGAGTCTTTGAGAGTGGCTTTTAAGAGGTGGATATTTGTAATTACATTTTGCAGATGGCAGCTTTTGTTTTTTACAGCAAAATGGTTTATGTATTGCATTTCTTTCTTGTAGATTTAAGAGTTCTCTGGTTCAAATGTATACAGATAAAGGTCACTTATTTGGATTTTCCACCTAGTTGCTCTGCCCTGTAGATCCAAAGGGTTTTTGTTTGGTTGGAAAGGTGAAACCCACAATTTTTTGATTCAATGGAATGAAATAATCTTTAAAGGTGGGTTTACTTGAGGGTATTTAATTATTACAAGGAATATCTAGCTTGTTATTTTATATAGGTGTTGTTGCATTTTTCAAACGGAAAACTTATAATTAGAGAGCTTTAAGTTGCATATTTTGTATTTGATTCTAGAATAGTTACAGCGGTTATAAAGGCTTCCAGGTATATATACAGCTAAATTTGCCTCATCATTTAGTTTTATAGAGAGAAAATATTGTGACAGCAAGTAGTTAATTATATTTATTCTTTAGTTCTACTATGTGCCCCCTGCAGAACTTGAAGGGCTTCTTGTAAGCCTTTTTTATTCTTCATTGTTTATTTTAAATCTTAACCCTCTAATTAATCAAGGGTCTAAATAGAAAGTAGAAAAAAGTAAATGGAGATGATGTAAGATGCAGCAGTGGCAATGAAATAGATTCAGATGAGGGGAAGACATAGTCTTTTAGAAAGGTTAAATCTGATGAAGTGCCTTGTGTGCCTTCTAACATTGACCTTGAGGAGTGGGGTCACACTACATCCAGAACTGGTAGTAGCTCTGCACATTCTTCTTCAAATCAGTCCTTGAACCCTTTAAGCCGATTCCTTTCTTGCTTTAGCCTTGTTCCTGGTAATATCAGCTTCAGACTTAGCAGAACCACAAGTTTGGGGTCATGTAGGCCTTGCCCAGTTTCTTCAAAGAGTCTCTCAATATTTAACAATGAAGATGAGCATTTTGTTTCTGTGTATGGAATAGGCTTATGTGTAGCAACTAGAGTTAAGTAGATTAAAGCTTCCCCATATTGAACAAGAACTTCAAAGAGCACGCTCTCAGGTTCTCCTATCATTTATTATATTATAATTTGTATTTTGCTATAGGGCTTGTTAGTGATTAATATTATTAGAGTTGTTAATTTATAGGGCTTGTTCATCGATTGTGGTGGTGTTGGAAGCACTGTAAACTCTGGTGAGTTTCTCTGTTTTTTAATTTTCTTGAGTTTTTAAATGCAGTGCCATTTTCTTATTCCTCAAACTCAGAAAGATAAAATAGGATAATGCCATAATTATTACGAAGTATAAATCTTTCATTTGTTGACTGTTCTCTCATCTGCATGTGTTTCAGCCTGGTATGGACCCTTACCGAGGATGTGCATTAATTGGTTGCTTGCCTTCCATGCCATCCGTATGTTTCCATTACATCTTATGAGCTGAATTTGATTGGCAAGATCCATGGTTAGAGCAATCCATATTGGTGCTAAAGCTTGAGAAGGTGTGATTCTCTAAGTGAAGTTTTATATTCTTTCTGTGATCTAGAGTGCTTTAGGCAGGAAAAGAGTTATTTAAGCTCTCTTTGTGGTTTAGGCACAAACACAAACGTAAAATACGATATGGTATTTTTTTTATATTGGTTTATGTAATTTGATTTTAATTATCTTAAACTTTCTATTTTTTGGATGCTATTTTTTAACTTGAACTGTATGGGAGAATGAAATTATGACAATGTGGTGTATTTTTTAAATTTAATTGGTAGTAATAATACAAATAAATTCCAATTTCTGTAGGCATTATAAAAAAAAATAAAATAGGGAAACAAAGATGGTTTTCATGAAAACCGTCTTTGAATGGTGGCCTACAAAGACGGTTTTTACGAAAACCGTCTTCGTATCCTTTCTTTTAAAATAAAAGAAAAATTCAAAATGGAGAGAAAAAAAGACGGTTTTCGTAAAAATCGTCTTTGAATGGTGGCCTACGAAGACGATTTTGGGAAAATCGTCTTCTTTTCATTTATTTTAAAATAAAAAAATTCAAAATGAAGGAAACAAAGACAGTTTTGTAAAAATCGTCTTTTAATGGTGGCCTACGAAGACGGTTTTCCCAAAACCGTCTTCTTATCCTTTCTTTTAAAATAAAAAAAATTCAAAATAAATAGAAACAAAGACGGTTTTTAGAAAACCGTCTTTGAATGGTGCCATACGAAGACGGTTTTTCGAAAACCGTCTTCTTTTCATTTATTTTAAAATAAAAATATATATAAAATAAATAGAAACAAAGACGATTTCCTAAAAACCGTCTTTGAATGGTGGCATACGAAGACGGTTTTTCGAAAACCGTCTTCTTTTCATTTGTTTTAAAATAAAAAAAATATAAAATAAATAGAAACAAAGACGGTTTTTAGAAAACCGTCTTTGAAAGTGCACAAACAAAGACGGTTTTTGCGAGAACTGTCTTTGTATCTATTTTAAAAAAAATAAAAAAAAAATAAAAAAATTTACAAAGATGGTTCTGAGAACCGTCGTCGAAAGTGCCCACTTACAACGACACCCGCAACAAAGACGGTTCGAGAACCGTCGTCGTTTGGCCTATAGAACCGTCGTCGTAGCCCCCGTTTGTAGTAGTGGTTGCTTGGTGGTTTATGATTTTGATGTTGAGAAATAAATTAGATTTTGATGTTGAGAAACCAATTAAGAATTGTGTTATGTTGATGATGGAATAATTGGAATCCCCATGTTGTATGGTGACTATTTATGGATTCCAAGAGTTGTGGTGAATTATGGCTGTATGCTGAGATTGTGGTGTAAAGTTTTATGTGATGATGGAAATAAGCTTTATGTGTTGTTCTAAAAAGCATATGCCATAAGTTGTAAAGATGTTTAAAGACTTGATAAAATGAATCATTCATGCATTTCATACGCATATGCCTGGCGGGGGTTAATCCGTGGAGTTATACCTGGCGGGGGTTAATCTGTGGAGTTGTTTGTCAGATAGCTAAACCGAGTCCATGCGTTCAGAGGTGTTGAACTGGGGGGTAGTGTGTTTCAAGGAGGACCACACCACCATGATGATCACATAGGTGGAGGTGACATTCCTACGCGCCCCTGCCCTATCCCGACTGAATGGATAGGTGTGCCACTGGGATGTGGCTATCTTGACTGTGGCCACTGATAATGAGATATTGAGAACCTGAGATCTCAGTCATGCATCATATAAAAAGATGAGCATGTATCTTATGCATCACACAATTGGATATATGTATGATGATCTATGTTCTGTATAAGTTGTGTGGTCTTTTTATGATTAAAACTTTATCCATCTGTGTATATACATATATATATATATATATATATATATTATTCAAACTATGTTTGTCATAAACTTACCCGATTTGTGTCTGTGGTTGACACCTGTGATGACCCCAATTCATTTGGGCGAGCAGAGGAACAGGAAAGCATGAGTTGTAGATGAAGGTTGTTGAAGAAGTTTTGATGAACTGTTTTTGTAATTTCATATGGCATGTAATTTGTAATAGACAGTCTGTGTATTATTTTGATAACTGACTTTGGACTGTATCATGGACTGTATTCTTATTATAAATGAACCGTGGTAAGGAAAATCGTTTACGCTACTTATGAATCATAAAAATTAGCAAGCAAAGTGAAAAGAATTTTCGTGAAAAATTTACAACTAAGATCATTTTAATACAAAGTGGACACAAGTTTTTAATTAAAATTAATCAAGCACGAGAGAGTCAAGAGAGGCGTTACAAATCGGCTAAGTGGAACTTCAACAATTTACTAATAAGTTCCCTCCTGAGTACTATCCTCGGCTAAGGTTGAACTTCAACAATTTATTAATAAGTTCCCTCCCGGATACCCTCATCGGCTAAGGTTGAACTTCACCAAATCATTAAAATTTTCCTCTCAAATACCCTCATCGACTAAGGTTGAACTACAACGCTTATTAAAAGTTCAAGTTATATTAAAAATTCTTACGTCTAAGTTAAGGAATCAATTTACACTTGCGCAATTTACTTTTATCATCTTACCACCGAAATCCATTTCGATCACATACAACGACAAATAATTTACTCGACTAAATTAAAATCATAAGCAAGCAAACCAATTCTTTAAAAGAAAACTTCATTAATATTAAGTTGAAGACCGACAATAGCAATTACAAAAAAATTACACAAAAAGTTGTAAATATAAACCTAAGAAATCAATCCATGGGCCCTACATTGCCTTTATCCTTGGCCCTGATCCCTTCAGCGTGAAAGTCCTCCGTTGAGGTCATTGACCTCTCGGGCATAGGGGCTTTGTCATCTGAAATGTGTTCAATCAGCATCATTTCCCCATAAAGTTGTCAAATAGGTCAGTCGCAACCCATTTGGCCTTGGCCCATGTGGATCAGGACCAAATAGGCCACATATATAAATGCCCACAAGGCCAAAAGGCCCACAAAACCTTGTGGGCTAGGGTCGGGCCATGAGCCATAAAAATTAGACCTTTTTTTTCAATTCCCATAATTCAAATATCTATTATAGTAAAATACTTCTTTATTTTTTAATAAAAGAGGTTGGCCAAAATTGGTCAAAATTAACCCTAGTTAAGGTTGGCCAAAAATAACTTCGACAAAAATTAACCTTAGTCGAGGTTGGCTGAAAATAAACTCGGTCAAGATTGGGCAAAAATAACCCTGACCAAGATAGGCCAAAATTGGTCGTAGATGCCGAAAATAACCTTGAGTGAGATTAGCCAAAATTAACTCTAGTTGAGGTTGGCCAAAAATAGCCTTGGCTAAGGTCGACCAAAAATAACCCAGCCGAGGTTAGCCTCAATTAACCTTAGTTCGGTCAACCAACAAGAGCCCCGTCGAGGTCAGGCAAAAACAATATCAACTCAACTTGGCCAAAAACAAACTTGGCCAAAGTCGATATAAAATAACCTTGGCCGAGGTCGGCAGAAAACAATCCTGGCAGAAGTTGGTAAAAAATAACCCTAATAGATGTTGGTCGAACATAACCATAACTGAGGTCAGCCAAAAACGGCCCCGGCCGTGGTAGCCTAAAAATAGTTAGGTTTGAGGTTGGTCGAAAACAACCTTGGTCAAGGTCAGCCGAAAACAGGGCCGCCTAGGGTGACCAAAAACAACCCTAGCAAGGTCAGTCAAAAACTATCTTTAAGAAGGTTGGTCCAAAATGTTCTAGTGAGCTCAACCAAAAATAATCTACACAAGGTAAAAATCCCCATCGAGGTCATCCAAAAATAGCCTTTGTCAAGGTCAGCTGCAAATAACCTTAGTTGAGGTCAACTGAAATTAATCATAGCCAACTGATTTAAAAATATTTTTTTGGACAACTAATTTTAAAAAATATATTTTTAAAATAACATGGCACATGGGCTACCCATGGTCTTAGGCCTATATTAAGTGGGGTTGTGTGGGTTTGGGCCCTGGAGGGCGCCTTATTAAGGAGGCTAAATCTCCATAGAGCCATTATGCAAGGACAAGTGGGTTAGCCTTAGGGCCTAGGGTCAAAATAATAGCTCTAGCTCCCCAAGATATACGTCTTTGTTGATATTAAAAACACTCGAGTTGGAGACTTCGCATAAGTGCAGCACCTGCCAAAGGCAATGGTTGAAACCTTTCTCATGCGCATTAAAGGCCGACTAAAGCCTGACAATCTCACCATCTCGAGACCTAACCAAGGCTTCAACATTAACAACACACATCTCCAACCTCTTGGCCTCGGTTGTCATCGCAAGCACTTTGTCCTCCAAGTTCTTGTTGTCCCCCACCAACTTGGTGTTAGCTTGAAGCGCCGAGTTCAGAGAGTCATCGACCTTCAACAGATGATCCTTTAGGTATCGAAATTAGAAAACCCCTGGAGATGTTGAGTCACGATCGAAGCCCTAGTAAGAAAGGCTCAAAAGTTAGCCCAATTTGCGACATCATCACTCTTGGACAGTTGTCCATGATCAAAGATCATCGTCGGATTAGTGAAACGATCCAATTGAAAATCCTTAACAAAGAAACGTTGATTGGTCATTTTTGAAAGATTGGCCAAGGTCATAGCAGTGGCAGGCTAAAAATCAAGCATCAATTGCTTGAGTCTTTTCTCTTAAGGGTTACCATCCTGGTTCCCAGAAGGTTCCCCCAAACCGCTTTGATGTTTGCGGTGACTCCTCTTATTGTGCTTGTGCTTCCCTTTAGGGTCCTTACCAGGAGGAGGCACTACATCAGCAAGTGCATCACATAGCCCTAGAGTTTAATTTAGAGGATTATTTAGAGAAACACCTCCACTGGCAATATAGGTGAAGCGAAAGGCATTCATATCGGCACCAGCATAGGTCATGATTCTTGCAAAATAACACAAGTGATAAATGCACAAGTTAGAGCAAGACCCACCCGAAAAGAAACATAATTAACCCTCAAGATCCCAAACAAGATTTGGAGACTGGAGAAGTGACACTAGAAGCCAAGCAGGCAGTTGCCAAGGAAGTGTTTCTAGGAACTCAAGGTCTCGTGTTCGTCGGCGCTCAAAAGCTCCTTTGGGTGCTTATCGTATTGGCAGGGGCATTGTTGCCAATAGAAAGAAAACAAAGGATTTTCTGCCAAATCATAGAAAAATTATTTCCTATAACCGGCCTTATTATTACTTTAAAATAACTGATTTGAAAATTTTTGTAAGAAGAGGTAAAGGTGCGAAAGATAGGACGCTTCGGTATCCAGATCAAATATATCAATCGAGCCTTGTCTTGCGGACGACTACAGAAGTAGTGTAGAAAGAGCCCAAGCATCACTGGAACAAAGCTATACAAGCAGAGAGCGCGGAACACTTGCATGGCCGCCTACCCATTCGGATGCAGTTATGCCAGATCCATGTTTAGGATCCAAAGTACACCAATCGTGAAGTCATCAAACGAGACCCTTACATGTAAGTCACAAAACAAGCAATCATACATGTAAAAGAAATCTCTGATCATCCCTTCTCAGTTCATGAAGACAAACTCCAGAGGAGGAGTAGCATCCAACTGGACAGTACGAAGAGTGACCGGACAATACTCCAGTTCCGTTATTATACGAATCGACAATCAACTCAAAAGGTTGAGCAGGTTTAACTCATGGTTGTATCTGGAGAAGTAGGTACCTACCTTACCATTAACCCATGTGTACTAGGAAGTGTAATGGGGGGAAGCGAACACTTCTTCATCAGCACAGGGCGCTTCTTAGGCCAAGGTGCAACTCTCATAGAAGTCCCCATTTAGGTAGACACCATCGCAACCGGAGCCGCAATATTGTCACCCATTTTTCTGGAAACTAGCTCAACATTGTTGAAAGTCACTGAAGACCCTTCGCTGACCGAATGGTTAATCGAAGTGGAGAAATCCGACCTTGATGAGTACGAATCAAACAACACCTCCAAAACCTCATCGTCATACCCACAAAACCTTGAACCTATTACCGACCAACTTCCTTGACAAACCTTTGCCTGAAACCATTATTGCTATTATACAACACGTACCTGAAATATAGGTAACTTAAAACACACTACTCTACTGAGAGCAAAGAGCAAATATAAATGAAAAATGATAGGGTTTACCTCTATTTATAGGAGTTGAGTGTGCCAAGAGGCCCAACACAACATCTCCCCACTATTCGATCAAGATAAATCTATGAATGGAATCACGAGACGTTCCGATACCCAACATGGGAAGTTCAAGAGACGTGCGATGTAACTGTCACAACCATGATATAACCATCACATCGTGTCATTAAAAGAGCATAACCGCCAGAGAAGAAAATGGTAATTGCTGACACATAGCATAAAGCCCTTCTTCTTGGTCAAGGCCAGAAAAGGGCTTGGGGGGGGGGGCTGTATACTAGATAAGTACTCGGACAGACAAGAAGACGACTATGTGAATGCCTAGTGCAAGATACCTTATGAAGTTGAGTACCCTTTCGGCCATGTACTAGCATATTTCGTACAACATGTCTCGGTCTTCAACATATACAAGTGACAAGCGTCATTCGGCCACGATTATAGTTAATAAATCCACTTAATAGGTAATTACTTGATCAGAAGCACCTAAATAGGATTAAGAGGCTCAAGAGCACCTAAACAAGATTAAGAGATGTATTACCTAGCTGGTATTCAGAACATGTAGGTCCATAAACCCAAGGTCCAGTTAAGTCGGTATAGAAAGAAAGGAGACCCCCAGGTAAAAGTACTAATTCACTTTTAAGTATTCACTTGATATCATTAATAGCTCTGAATTGAACCCTTACTTGACCGTTTGAGTGTCTTTTGCAGGTACCCCTCATTTTGGTCTCATATATACGGAAGAAATATGCAAGTTGTCGACAAATGAACCATTCAACGTAGTTAGTGACCCTTCGACAAAAGAGCAAGGGCCTGTTTGGAGAAGCTTCTTTAGAAACACTTCTAAAAGAAGAAAATAAGAAGAAAAAAATGAAATGAGTTTTTCCAAAAGCAAAAATAAGTTTTCCATTAGCTAATTTTTAGAAGCTCACCAATATAACTTCTCTAAAAGATAAGATGACATCTACTAATGAGCTAATGAAAAACTCATTTTAACTAACGGAGAAGCTCATTTCCTTTTTTTTTCTTTTTATTTTCTTCCTCTATAAGTGCTTCTAGAGAAGCTTACATCCAAACAGGCCCTAAATGTCTTATCTATTTGTGACAAGGACATTGACAATGTTAAACTTCTATCAAGTATTATTGATAGTTTTTTCTTGTTTCCAAAAGAAATATTTGTCTTCAAATCCCTGAATATAAAGACATTTTTTTCTCATCTTTTTCTATTTGTTATAGGAACATTGACAATGTTAAACTTCTATGTATTGTGGTTAAATGAATATAAAGACATTTTTTTTCTCATCTTTTATAACCTACATGTTCCGATATGTGCCAACTCATTTCTATATCCTTGTTATTCTGTTTTTTGCGTGAGGCAATCAGTGGCATATTACCCACAGAATATGAGATCATCAACAAGAACAGTACTCTCCTTTAAATAAAACATAAAGCTTTCAAACTAATGTATATGACAGAGGCTAGGGTACGCCAGTAAAACTGGTGCATACCGTCCGAAAGGATAACCCATGATGTTGGATCATCTTATTTTTATTTTCTTTTTCATTTTTTCCAGCCATTTACCAATTTGTTCTTCGTCCTACCTTCAATCTCTGTGTCCTTCTTCTTACCTTCAGTCTCCGACCCAGCTCCGGCAACAAATCCAGTTTCCATCCCTTCGTCTTCCTCCCTTCACCACCACCACCACCACCGCCCCCAGGAGCCCACACAACGGCCAACGGTGGTTCCAGCAACAAACAATTGTTGCTCGCACCTCTTCCCCCGCATCGCATGATATAGCTCCAATCTGTTATTGTTGAACACCGCACATCATCGCCGCCACCACCAAACCGACGGTGGCTTCACCGGCACCCTTTGAGTCCAAGCTCTCTTAAGTTGAGCTCCCAAAACATGGAAGAGAACACAAGCCACTCAACCAAAGTTGGATGGGCAAGAACGACATTCACAGTAACAGTTTGGAAATCCAGAATCAGTGTTCTCTTGGGCTTGAAGATGATGTCATCAAACTGAGTGAGTAATGGACCAAAATGAGGCTTAATAAAGTAAGCTTTTACCAGTACTAAATATGAGGCATTTGCAACTACTCTAGCTAGAGTATATACTTGTGTGCGTGAGTGGCCCCATTCCCGTCACCGCGTTTTGGCCCTCATTTTCCAAGCTCTCTGAAGTTGAAGGTCCTCACGTGCTGGTGTCGTCATGGTTGACGGTGGCAGAGGGCAACGGCACAGAGATGGGAATGCGGAGAGAGAAGAAAGAGAAAAAAGAAAATTAAAAAATAAGAACTGTAGGATGAAAATTAAAATGAATCCAACGGTGTAGACAATCTTTCGTAAGTTACGCTTGGGTTTTACTTGCGTACCCTAGCCTCCATCAATGTATATTTGGTTTCAAGTTGAAACATCTGTTAACCTACTTTTAGATAAATTCACATGTTTGATCCCATGTTGAGAAATTGATTATGAATCCAAAATTTCTTGAAATTCAAAACAACTTTAGGTAACTTTTATTTTAGATCAAGAATTTTATAATGATTTTTACAAATAATTTATAAAATCATTAATTCAAACATAAATCACATTATTTAAAATCAATTTTATTCATAATTAATTTTTTTCAACGTTGATCTAAAAATACTCAAATGCTAGAATGTAACGACGGGTCTCCATGGTTCAATAGCCATTCTTGTCATGCGTGATAGTTTTAGTTTTTTTTCTCGCAGAGTATCCTAAAATTACCACTGACTATAACTACAAGTATACAGTTTTCTTCATGATAGCCATCATTCAAGTCAAACTCCAGCTCTGGTTGCCACTCTACAATATGCATATTATTGATGGATTCCATTTGCAATGACTCCTAAAGAATAAATGGAAAAGATATACAAAAGAAAAAGGAATTGCTGAAAATCAATTATAAGGCAATCCTGCTATGTATGATAACAAAATTTTAGAATCACCAAATAAGTAGTTGAAGGAAAAAAAAAATCATGATCACTAGAATAAGTAATTGAGTGTAAAAAGATTTGTGAATCAAATGACAAACTTAAGTTAACTTATTTCATGGAATCCACAACTATTTTCTTCCACTATATAGCTAGCAGAAGAGAAAAATAATGCAAGATACCCTAACATATATAAGTTATAGGGATGTCAAGTGGCTTGAATTGATTGTATTCCACAGGTTAGCATGTGATACTTTTTGTTTAGTCTTGCATTATTTACAGTATAAAGATTGGCAGCAATTTCTTAGTGCGAGTACTTGTAGCGTGGCTTAAGCATCTTGATCCTTAGAATTAAACTTGTTCAAGTTACAGTTTTAGCTGCTAATTGGGGTGTCATCCAATGGAATTTGAGCATGAATGTCTCATGATATTTGGGCCACACATAATGGAAGACAATGATAATATTGTGGTGATTTCATGTTGGTGGAGTTAATCAGGATTATTTTTGTAACCTTTGTTATTTAATAAACCTTGCTTGTAAGTTATAACCTTATAATTGTAAAGTGCATCAAATTGCTACAGATGTTTCTGTTTCCATTCTTAATAATTCAAAATAAAGATTTCAGATTCATCTACGAATTTGGGACTTTTTTTTTTTAAATAACAGCATCACCCATCATAAAGGAGGAAGGTACATAAAATGCATTTAACAGATAAATCAAGGGACTGAACTCCATGAGCATATATTCTACTAAGACTATATACAAAGACTTGCACAATTCTCATACAAATACTTTCAAAAACTTTAAGGAGAAAAGATTTGAATTTGTGGCTATAGACTGAGCATTAAAACTATTGTACCTTGGTGCCAGAAGGTTCCTCGCCTTGCAAAGGTATGGGGGTGAGTCATTGTACGCAACCTTACCTTTGAATATACAAAGAAGTTGTTTTCAGATTTGAACCCATGATCAATCGGTCACCAAGGCCCAACTTTACTACTGTGTCGGGATTCGCCCTACAACTACAGATTATTGCCCATTATCCTTCTCTGCACTAGTACCTGCAAGAATTTGCCAATGGTCTCTTCAGAAAGTAAAGCCATATTCTAAATTTACTGTTAATTTGATTGATCCTCTGGAATGGCTCTGGATGGTGCAACACAACCTTCATGCGTTAGAGCTTGTATGCATCATGCCCTTTGAAGAAATTGAGAACTGATAAGTAGTATGAGTTTGGATGCCTCAGATAAGTCTTCTGCTAAATCTTTCTACCAGATCATATCATATGATCTACTTTTACTACCAATCTCAAAAATAATAATGATAAGATGAACATATAATCAACATCTTCGGAAATGAAATTTAATTTATATACAAAAAGTTATATTATAAAATAGATTCTCTCCTCTACTAGCAAGACAGGACAAATCTCCATCAAATTAGTGAATGTTTTCATCTGAAATGTGTTTGTGTTTGGAAGATTTAATACCGAGATAAGTCACAGAGAAACAAAAATAGACAACTAATGCAGAAAGAAGTTACCTGTCTAATTATTTTACATATATAATCTTCTCTTTGCGATATGTAAGGACCCTCAAGACTGGCGCGGTTAGCGCCAGAAGAGGAACAGGAAAATTGTGTCTGAGGTCTGGCGCGGATGGCGCCAGGGCTGGCGTGGACAGCGCCATGCACTCTGGAATCTGGCGCCAAGGGCGCCAGGATGACGCTGGTAGCGTCAATGTCTCGGGTTTCTGGCGCTGATGGCGCGGGATTGGCGCTGAGGGCGCCAGAGTCTCTAGAAGCTGGCGCTGGGAGCGCCAGGGTGGCGCTGATGGCGCCACAGTTTCTGCAGTTGGCGCGGATCGCGCGGAAAGGTCGGTGCAGACTATATTTAAAGGGGGTCGCGTTTTGGGAGGAGAAGAAAACCCTTTCTTCTTCCTCCAAGCCTCCAGCAGCCATGGGAGAGCTCCCCAAGCTCCCATGACCTTGCTTGATGACCCTAAACGCTTCCTGAACCCTTTAATCCCTCTAAAAACCGAGTGAGAGCGAGAATCCTTCCTCTTTATCCTTTAAAACCCCAGAGAAACTCCTCTCAGAGGAAAGCTGAAGAGAACTCGAGTACCGGCGAGGAACGGCGGTGGTTCAGCGGCACCAGGGCTCGGGAGAGCAGCCCAGAGGCTTCCTCATCAGTTCTGAGGTAAGAAACTCGGGTTTCTCCGTTTGATTTTGGATTTGGGGGGGGTCGATGAATAGTGACCCATCTGTGATAGGGCTAGAATTAGCTCTACGTCCAGTTGGGAGATGTGTTTAGAATGATGAGAGGAGGAAGGATTAGCTTTCAGTTTGTGTTTTGGTGATTGTTGGTTTTGGCTCTAGGTGAGGGCATGTGTGACTTGGACTGAGTCACTTGATATGAGACATGCCAGAGCCTTACAGATGGGCTTGTCGTGCCTGAGAGGGCCATGGTAACGGTGTCCTGTGATGTGAATCGTTCAAGCCCTGAGAAACCCAGAGGACCTAGGTCTTTAGAGCTTTTGAGCTCACTGTTGTTGGCTTGTGTTGAGTCTGGGATAACTCTGAGGCCATGGATGGATCTGAGATAGACCACTGAGGGTTTATGGAAATGCTTGTAGAGTATAAGCCTGATGAACCTTAGGTAGATGACCTGGGTGATAGAAGGGACTGAGGTTTCCTTCTCTGAGGCAGCGGATGTCTGCTTGATGAGCTTATGCATGATTATATGCTTGAATGGTCTGTGATGTGTGCTTGTATGCCTTGGTAGAACTTGACACAGTGGGTGTCAGAGGAGCAGACCATCAGTGGAGGCTAGAGCTGTGAGGCACGGCTAGCCAGGTAAGCTCATTGTTCTAGGGTTTTTCCCTTATTCTGGTTTGTCACCCGTATGGGTGATGTATGATATGTATATATGAGTATATATATATATATATATATATATATATATGCATGTCTTCTGAGCCTGAGAGGCTGATGAACAGTGCTTTGAGTGAATCTCAGACTGTTCTGGACATTTGGAATATGGATGGCCTAGTGTGTGCTGGACTGTAATGATGAACCCTAGGATAGACACTGAGACAGTGTGAGGGTTATGAGACACCTGATATGGCAGGTGTGAGGCCGTGGGCCTTTGAGGGAATGGAGATCATGAGATGGTCTGTGCTGGAACCTAGAGGATACTGGATGAGTATCAGGCTAGTTGAGGTTCCCTAGCCAGAGGTAGAGTTTGAGGACTCCCTGGAATAGCTGAGATTCCTTGGGAGGTGTCACTGCTCTCCACCTAAGTCCTAAGGATAGATGGAACTGTGTGGATGTTCCTCCTTAGGCAAAGATGTTGGAAGTCCTGAGTGGTTATCTCAGGCATGTGATTGGAAAGTCCTGGAGGTGATTGCCCTGTAAAGGAGGTTCTTTCCCAGGCAAGTGATTATGAAGTCCTGGACGGCTATTCCCAGGCAAGTGGTTATGAAAGTCCTGGAGGGCTATTCCCAGGCCAGTGTTTGTAAAGTCCTGAGTTGAGGGATCTCCTCAGGCAATGTTAGTATGATACAGAGGCGGTGCCTCTCTTGTGTTGAGAAGTGTCTAGGGGATGACACTTATGATAGGTATCTCTGTGAGATATCTGTGAAACAGGCTATGAGAGCCAATATGAGATACCGGTGCCATGGTTATGGCTTTGATCTCTGTGAAATGGCTGAGAGAGCCAGGATGAGGTGGAATACCTCTGATGATGAGAGCATCCGGTTATGGACCCAGATGGCTGGGATGTGTGAAAGCTAGGATGATGTCCTAGGCTTCGTATGTGTGAGCGAGGATGGTTTCCTTAGCTCTGTTTTTATGTTTTGTTTATGGTTAGAGGTGAACCAGGGTTAGGGAGGATTTCCCAGAACCCTGAGTTTACTGAGACGTTTGTCTCACCCTGTGTAGGGTTTGTGGTTTTCAGGTGCTTCTTGCGGAGAGGAGCGACCTCAGGGCAGGAGGCCCTAGTGGACCTGATAGGCTGGATGGGAGGCTGCAGTAGAAGACCAGAGCAGAGCTTCAAGAATTGAAGCTGGTCTTAGATCTCTGTGTAGTTGTAGGGTGTGTGTACACCCATTCGTACTGTACATATTTGTTGTATGACCCAGCTGTGGTCTTGTTTTTGAACATGTATATGTACAGATATTGATGTTGTATGAAAGTATGTTTCCTCCTGATTATCTCTGTTTAGTTTTATGTATCTACCTATTTAGTTGTGTATGTTTATCTGGATCAGCAGGGGCTTGTTTTATGTTCTTTGTTTTGTGGTTTTATATTCCCTGCATAATGTAATCAAGAAAAATGATTCTATCGCTTCCGCACCGCATGTATTTAACGCTGATAGCGTGATATGGATATCATTGATGATAACATACCGGAGACGTCCGGGGTGTTACACGATACAACTTTCTTAATGCACAATAAAGACAGACATAAGTAAAAAGTCTCTAGGCAATATCTTGACACTAGTTTCTGAAAACAATAACTATTTTTTTCCTTTTCTGTCTTGTGGGGTTGAGGAAATAAAGGTAGGGGAGCACTTGTCTTGCCTAGATATTTTTATGACTTATATAAGAATATGAATTTATGACATGGAAACACATTAACTATACGGGGTAATATATGGATCGATATTCAAAAGAAATCCAGAGCCAATGGATATTGCCACAGCTTAAGCAATTTTATGTGTTTCAGTAAGTGATATAGAGGGTTGTGCTGAAGGATCAATATTCAAAAGTCTAGAGCCAAGGGAAATTTCCACAGCTTGAGCAATTCTGTGTTTCAGTCAGTGGTAAAGAAGGTGGTGCTGAAGGATCAATATTCAAAAATCTAGATAATAGCAGCATAAGATCAAAACTTTCAGTTTCAAAATATATATCTAACCCTGTAAATTTATAATGCAGATTGACAATAGTAATGTGCATTACTTTTTCCTTAAAATTACGACAATCATTTCTTGGACTAAGGTCATATTCCTTATTAATAACAATACATGCAAACCAGTATCTTCCTTGGTAGTTTTGAGCATGCTTGCACTTGTCTTTACATTTCGGTTTTGTTTTAATAAAAAAGCCGGTCCATAAGAACTCATGTTAATAACTTGAATGTCTTAACCAATTAAATTATTATGACATGAAACAATACTAAATCAAAGATTTTTGTCATAAACCACAGGAAGCAAATACCTGGGAATGATGATATAAAGCACAACTCAATTCCATTTGTTTAATGAAACTGAGATATTGAATCACTCAATTTCATTTGTTGAATGAAACTCTCATAAGCAGAGGTGCTTATTGGGCTGACAACGAATCTCACACCTCTATTATAACCTTGTGGCAGTGCATAATCTGACACCCCCATTGTAACCTTGATTTTAAACCTTGTTTGATTTTTGGCCTTGCTACTTAGGAAGCTGGAACATCTTTGGTCACACACATTATCTGATTCAATTTTCCTACCTTCAAAATCTATGTACATTCTGATACTATTCTGATTGCCTTCACTCTCATCATCACTTATAGTGATACTAACTTCAAGACTGCCCTTGATGTCTGTGTGTAGGTACTCACCAACGACAAAGCTGAAAATGAAGCCAAGGAAGGGGAAAGGTGGAGCAGAAGAGAGATCAATAATTACATAATCATTTGTTGTCTTATACTCCAACCACTCTGGAACATCGCCTCCTGGATACACGTAAACCACTTGATAAGAGCGATGGTTGGAATCATAATCATCGTAATTTTGAACATGATCCGACTTAGTGGAGATAGGTGTCGGTTTGCAAATTTCATCACATCGGTTTGCACATTCAACACAATAGCCACTAGAGAATGTTCATTCAAGTTCAAGCAATTCCAGAACCGAACCTGTCTCCGATTTTTCTTTAATTGTTCGACAGCTGATGAAGGAAACAATACAGTCTCCAATGATTTGCAGTCTACGGCACTTAGAGTTTTAATGGACAAGGGAAACTCTGGTAGAGTCTGAAGTGAGGGGCAGGATTGTGCATTTAGAGTTTTAAGGAGCGGCGGAAGCTCTGGTTTTGTTTGAACATTGCTGCAATTGCTTACCTCTAGATGTAGCAGTTGTGTAAGGTTGTTGAAGGATGAAGGTAACCTCTCAATGCCACTTCCTTTTAGATGTAGCAATTTAAGCTTGCTTTGCTGTTCAAATGATGAGGGAAGTTCTTTGACCTTGGTCCATCCTAATCTCAGTTCTTTCATATTCATCAACATCACTGAGAATTCCCTAAGGTTCGTGCAACAATCAAGGTTGAGATAACTAAGGCTGCATATAGAATGGCTTGAGAGAATGGTAAGGGAGCCGCAGCGATAAGGTCCAATTTCTCAAGTTTTATCAAAGAGAAAACAGATGAATGCACATTAGTCAACATAGAACAACAGCAGAGAAGCAGTTTATCAAGATTTGTAGCTTTTGATAAATATGGCAGCTCTTTTAACTTCTCAGAGCCACTGAGGTCAAATTCTTTTAAATTCACTAGACTTTGAAATAAAATAAAATGATGATATCCCATGAGCTAAATTAATTGATTTTGTATTCCTTGAATTAAAAGAAAATTAAACACATATATTTACCTTCACTCCATCCCAAAGTTTTTCAATTCTGCTGAGTAGCAATTTCAACAAGTTTTTTCTTAGAAAAACTTTCCGGTAAGGATTTTAGAGGATAATAATACTTACAAAGAAATCTTAGTTCAGTTGCCCAAATTGAAGTTGCTTCTCTTTGGGATCTAGATCATCATAACTCAGCTTCATTCTATTATAAGTTATTAGAGGTATTTTTTCAAGTTGGTCTAACTTTCTTCCCCGCACTTCCTTATTTTCTGAAGATAAGCCTACTCATTAAGAACTAATGGAATGCCTTTGGCGTATTTGACCGCCCTTTTTGATAAGTTGTCATACTCCCTTTGATCATCACATTGGTTAAAGGAATTCAAATTGAAAAGTTCAAGTGCTTGATTTAAACTGAATTTTCTAAGCGGGTATACCTCATCAGCTTTGTTAGCGTTAAGAACTTGCATATCTATAGTTGTTACAATGATTCTACTACCTGTTCCAAAATTATCAAGAGTTCCTAGTAATTTTTCGAAGTGATTTGAATCATTCACATCATCAAGAACATTAAGAACTTTCACTCGACCAATTCTCCTAACATATCATCAGGCAACGAATTTGGCATGTCAATTTTAACATTTCCCAGTAGTTCAGAAAAAACTTTCTCCTTCAAAGAAATCATCCCATGTTTCCTTGATTGTTCTCTTTCATTGGCTAAAAATAAACAACCGTCATATCCAGACCATAGTTTAATAAATACTTTTTCCGCAAGGATTGTCTTGCCAATACCGCCCATACCCCATAATCCAATAAGACGGATGTCTTCTGGTTCTTTGCGTATCAACAATTCCACATCTGCAATTTATTTGTCAATTCCAACAAGTCCTTTCAAGTTAACCAGGGGTTTATGCAGCCTCATCAGCACAACATTGATAATTTCTTTAACCAACTTAGCATCAGTTCTAGATGACACAGAGAGAGAAAGTCTGTTAATTTATTGTGGGAGAAGGGGTGCTATATTTTTTTCCTTCTTAGTGGGTATTCCGTTGGAGTTCAAATACTGAATAAATAATAACAAGGGCTTTGTTAGATGTATCTAAAAATCTTTCAAAACAATTATCATTTAGAAATTGAATATGTTTAAATGTATTACATGGTTGCAACTTAACCACTAAAGTTAATGGACAAACAAAGCATGGTTGGTCCCATCAGAATTCTAGCATAGTGACAATGGCTGAAATTATATATGCGGAAGTAAGAACTAATAAGCATGTGTTTTGGCATATGCAATGTGATGTATTAGTTTAAGCAACCACGTTAAATATACATATAACTATATAACAACTAGAAAACATTGAAAATTTATAAGGAAAAAAGAGCTAATTACTTAAATTTTGATGACTCAATTCCTGATAAATCAGCAGATTTCTTCAAAGCATCTCTCCATATTTGCACCTTGCTCTCATATTTTCTTCCAAGCTTAGCGAATGCATTTCCGTATGCATCAGACGATTGATATCGTACATGTGTTTATTCTTCATGCTAGAAAACGGGGATTATAATTTGTCCATATTTCTCTTAGCATTCACGTATTTTCTCAGGTTCTTCTAAACACCAATAAGAAGAAGCATAGCCTTGTGAAAATATGATCAATGAAATCAATGCTCCTTCAATTGCTTCAACAAGTGATTCCCATATCTTTTCCCCTTTCTCAAGTTTATAATCTACAAAGGCATATATTTTCTTCATGTCAAAAGCCTCAACCAAATGGCTAAGAAACCCGTGGCGGATGTCCTTGCCCCTGAAGCTAACAAAAACATCATACTCTGAAATGGTTTTTTCCTCTACACCCTTCAGTTTTCAAAATAATCAAGAAAAAACAATACCAAATTAAGGAAATAAACAAGACAAAGAAATACGATATGGTGTTGGATCAGAACAAGTGCTCACAGCATCTTTCTGTCTCTACACTGAAATTATGTATGTGCCACAAGGTAAACTGCAAAGAAAAAGAAAGTTAGAAATGAAGTGAAAAATCATAGAGCTTATAAAACTAAAAGCTTGATATCTACAACAACTTGAAACGATGAGGAAGGAAGAGGATGTGACATGAGAAATACAATACCAGCTTCTTCCTTTTCTTTGGCCAAAAACTAACGATTGATGGAGATCACAGTAAAGAAGTCATTGGCCTTGAATATTATATACCAAAGTGATTCTTTGAGTGTTAGGGGTGCACCTTATGGCTATTTATTTCCAACCACACACTTTCAACTACTACTACTGTTGGCCAGAAAAATGGAACTGTTGGATAGATGTTAGAATACCTCAACCAATTCTTCTGCTTCAGTCTTCAATTCTTCCCAACGAGTTATAAGATGGATTTAGTCATTGTAGGAAAAAGGAAGCGGGAGAAGTTGTGGGTTTGGATCGTTCTAACCTTTTAACAAAATTAACAACTAACATTTATCTATCGATAAAAAAGAAATCTTTAATTCCAAATATCAGAGTCCATATCAATCAAAATAAGATAAATAACCTTAAAAGTCGTGTTTTAGTGAATCAGAATCTTGGCATGATCAATAAATTATTTTACTGTAACTATTTCCCCTTTCTTGTGAGCAGAGAATAGAATGGGTTGTATATAGATATTTTTTTGTTAATAAAAGTAAAATTCTTCTGTAATGATTTTGATTGATTTGTTAATCTTATCATGATAATAAATAACCAGTAGGTGCACATAGTAGAGTCGGTCCTAACCAGTGGCGGAATTAAGGGGGGTTAGGATGGCAACCATCCCCTTAAAATTTAAAAATTTGAAAATAAAAATATATATATTTAAAAAAATTAATAAAAAAAACAAAAATGAAAGAAAAAAAAAGAAAATATTAAAATATGTGAAAAGGGAAAGAAAAAAAAATAAGAAAAATGTAGTATAAAAAAAAATTAGAACAATAAAAAAAGAAAGAAAACATAAAAAAAGGAAAAAAAAATGTAATAAAAATAAAAAGGGGAAGAAAGATAACAGAAAAAGAAAAAAAAATGAAAGGAAGATGATAAAATAGAAAAAATAATAATAATAAGGAAAAGAATAAAGAGGGAGAAAGAACACTATAAAAGAGAGAGAAAAAAATATACAAATTCTAAGAGAACAGAAAGTGTCAAAAAAATTGTGTCATTTGGTACTGGAATCAATGAAAGAGAAGGATTTCAGGTATCCGTGAAAGATCTTTCTCAACTATAAAGATAATCAAGACTAGACTTCATAATAGAATCAAAGATCAATTTCTTACTGATTTTTTGATTATATACATTGTAAAAGAAATTGTTTTTCAATTATAAATAATTTTAACAATATGAAAACATGTAGAATAAAAGTCAAGTGAAATGATTTTAATTTCTCTAATAAATTTTTTTAAAAATTTTTATATTAAATTTATATTATCTTTAAATTATTTTTATTTATAATATAATCTTTTTTATATTCATCCCCTCTTAATAAAATTCCTAATGGCTAACTGTCCGAACACTTCTTAAATTCTTATGGGACCGAGTCAAACAACGTGTTTGGACTATTATGACTGTGTGCACCTTATACCCGTATTCCGAAAGAATTGTACATTTCACATTGTCAGCATAGTGCATAGTTAGGTGCTTACTGTAAATTTGTGCATTGGATATATCTATTTACATCCCTTTCTTTTAGTGACCCCTCCTCTCCTAAGGCTTTCTTTGGGAGTTAGGAGAGAAAGGAAAGGAAAGAAATTCAAGGGGAAGAGAGAAAAAGGAAAAGAAGGAAAAATTCTTTTCTTCTTATTTGAGAGTTAAAAATATATCAAGAGAGAAAAATAGAGAGTTAGTAAAAAAAATTTTACAATTTTTTTCCTTATTTAAAAAATTAATATATTATATATTTTACACTGATTAGGGTAGGATAGTAATTTTATTAACACTGATTAGTATAATAATAATTTTAGTTATTTTTCTTTCTAAAAACCTCCCAAATAGAAGGGACAATAATTTTAAGGTTTTGGAGGATTTCGGAGGAGTTTTGAAAATCCTCAAATCATTTTCCTCAAAAATTAAAACTTCCAAACAAGGGAATATCTCTACATAAACCTTTTCTTTCCCTTCCTTCCTCTCTAAAATTTCTCTCTCAAACAAAATCTAAGGAAAAAGATTAACATTGATACGTAGTGGCCAAAATTTCACGCTAGATGAGTTAAGAGAAGGCTACGAGAAAGTAGAATACAGAAAGATACTATACTGCGCGGCTCAGAGCACCTAAAATAAAAAATGCCAAAGAAACATATCAACCACAGGATGAATAAGGAAAAAACCACTCCATATCACTGGTATTACAAAGGCTTTGGATTAAAGTTTGTTTGTATTGAGTTGAACCAATAGGAGTCGACCTATGGAGAGTTGGGATGATATATATGAAGTCATAGATTTGAGCTTCGGTGAGGGGGAAAAAAATACAAATAATACTTTTTTAATAAAATATTATGAATTTAGGATTGGTTAAAAATATATTACAAATCTGGGACTAAGAAACACGTCTAATTTAGACGTGTTATCCTTTGAGTCACGTCCAAATTAGACGTGTTTATATTAAGAGTAATATTAACTTGTTAAAAATAAACTCTATATATAGAACACTTACCTACTATCAATCTATCTTTTATCAATTTTTAATTAAATACTGTACTCTTCTTTGAGCTCTATGATGTGTGGCCACATCAATTAGGTGTTACTTGCGTCTCTTCTCACTTTTTGATAGTTTAATAAAATGGTTTTACAAATTTCAATGCCCAATAATGAGTTTTAGTGCAACAAATAAAGAAAGGAAAAAACTGTTAAAATACTTTTAATCTCTCCTAACCTTACCATGTGTTTGGCTGAGGATTTTAAAATATCATAGAATTTGAAATACTCCGCAATTCAATTAATAGCAATTAAATGTCATTCAATTTTAAATTAACTTGTTTGGGTTATTAATCTTGAATTTTTCATAGTAGTTAATTCTAATAACTACAATTTTTGCTTTTAAATTGCCATCTCTCCTCTTCCGTGGTGATCTCTGGCCAACAGTTTGGTTTGTCGGTAATTTGTAACTCTCTTTGTAAACATATTTATCTTTGACTTTTTTTGTCCGTGTTTTGGTTCAACACTATTTGTCGGCATTTTGGATCTCCAAAAGAGAATGCAGAGATGATTATCGGAAATTGGAACTCTGGTGAGAAAGGTTTGCTAGAGATAAGCAAGTGACAAATGAACAATGGAGGGTTAGAATTTTGTTCAAATAAAGATAGAAAAATGAAGACAAAGATTGGAATTTCACAAATTCCACCTATTTTAGTGGAATTTCAAATTCTTAATTTACAAAAAATTGAAGTGCTGAAAATTCTTCAAATCTTAATTTTATAGTATCCAAACAGAGTATTTTAGTTAGCAGTAATTAAAATACCTTAAAAAATTACATTATCCACTTAGATTGCCTCATCCAAACACAAGGTAAATCTAAACATCAATAAAATTCTTTTGTTTAATCAACAAAAGGTTAATCTAAAAAATTATATATCACTTATCAATTGACCATTTGGTGGTGGTGATGGACCCATAGCACCCTTAAGATATTTGTTAGGATATAAAGAGAAGGAAGAATTACTTAATATAATTAGACTACTAATGAGTTAGCTAGTTAGTTAGATGAGTTTAATTGATATAAATAGAGGAAGAAGGATAGGAGGAGGAGGACTTATCATTTGTACATTCAACATTAGCTCTTTGTGAAAGGAAAAATCATTTATGAAGGAGAAATCTTTGGAGAAGTATTTTCTATTCTTCTCATTCTATTCAACAAAATTCTTCAAATTCTTTCTTTTCTTTGTCATTTCAATTTTTTGGTTCGTAACAGTATTGTTGTGAGCTTTAGATCAATCTAATTATTAACAAAAATTGTAGCATCCATCTCTAAAAGAATCTAAAAATAATAACAAAACAACTAAGTTGAATTCTTGAAGATGAGATGGTTACATGAATAATCGACATTAAAACTCTCAACCAAAGTTTCTCAATAAAACATTCAAAATAGTTGTACACCGGCCTTAAATCAAAATAAAATCCTTCTCATTTTTACCATACTTAAAATTTTCAGATGATATGACAATTTAATCACGATATCAGCTGAACTAGGATACCAACAGAAATTCAAGCATCAACGCCGTCCAACTGATAAACAAAATGGACAATACAGACTCTTACTGCTACAAGTTGATAGTTCTACCATCCAAGACGGAAAAAGATAAAATTATGATTCTATCATGTTAGAAAAAAACTTCTCATTCTTCATCAGAGCCTGACCTTTCTGCAGCTTTGCCATGTTTATTCACGGTGCCATTGGCAGCTTGTTTCTTATTTTTTGTGTTCTGGTCATCTTCTTCATCTTCACTGTACTCACTCTCGTAGTCATCATCATACTCTTCATCCTCGTTGTCCTCATCCTCCTCAACTCCATCCTCCATGATAGGTCCTTCATCAGCCAAAACAGCACCCCTGGTGCCAGCACGAGTCCGTTTCAAAACTTTGAGCTTTAAATTTGTCCTTCTGTCACAGCCCAACCAAGAATCACACAAACAATAGCAAGTCAAACTGTAGTTACCCTCTGATGAGGCCTGGAACTTGCCCAATACTAATCTAGAGCCCCCTTTGACCTTCTCGACTGCTTCTGCAACTGCCTTACTGGTCTCCTTCACATTTGCTCCTGACCCCTCCATAGACTCCTCAATTGCCTTGGATGCAGCAGTTACAGCAGCAGCTTCATCCATGAAGCTAACCTTCTGAGAAAACCACACATTGTTTGAAACAGAATCCGCAAGCAAAAACCAGTAGTTTTCTTCCTTATGAAATGGGTAGTAGGGGGCATGTGGAAGAGCACCAATCAGACTATTACCCCTTTTAACATTTATCCAAGCATGGAGAGTCACAATGTCCCCCTCTTGTATACCCTCTTCACCTTCAGTCTCACAAGTTACCTCAAGTGTCAAGGAAGGCATCATGTCCAGTACCGTCTCAATGTCTTCCACTTCAACAGAAGATAACCCACCTGTTTGAATAAGCAGGTCAGCTCGCTCCTGAGAGTCCATGTCATGAAGTTCCTGAAATGTTCTCACCTTCTGCATTATCAAGAAGACAAAATGCTTAGTTCCAACACTCAATGTCATGGGATCAATTTGCAAATTCAATATGACCAAGTAAAACAAAATTCAACATTTGAATTTCAAATAGCCAATAGTCACTATACAGTATATACAACTTTGGGTTAACTGTGCATAAAAGTGATGATGGCTATGCAGTTTAAGAAAGAAAAAGAAAAAAGAAAAATCATTAATATCATAAAACTAGTAACTCAACCACTAAAGATAGGATCCAATCCAATAAGAATTCCCCCTTTCAAAATCGGACATTAAGGTTTCCACTTTCAAATTCTATAAAACCTCTAACCTAAATTAAAAGGTGGAAAAAAAGACCAATCAACATTTCATAGACACATTCTTTGTTTCTAGATTTTCTTGATTATTTATCCATTTGTCAATCTTGAGAACACTTTGCAGAAACAAAAATTCCATTAAATTGGATCCAACAAGTGGCTAATTAACAGTTAGATCCCCAGGAAAAATGTGCATAAAAGGTTTGGTGACATTTTATCTCCGAGGTAAATGTTAAAGATCTCTACACCATGTAACTACAGGTAAACAGCATGGACATGAAAATCCAGATCCAGACCAGGGAAATTTAATCATTTACAATTGGATGGCAAGGTCATGAATAATGTTGACATACCTTGCGGGCAACCTTCTTAATAATAGTCTCACTTATATGTGGCAACTGCAGAAATGGTGCAATTCCTTCAGGTGATCCACCAGTAGACTTTCTAGCACTGAGAGGAACAGCCTGCAGCAAAAAAGATTCAACAATTTATAAGAATAATCCAAAGATTTCTGAAACAACCATTTCAATTCAATTGATAAATTCAGTAAATTGTTCCTTGAAAAAAAATAAAGGATATTACTGCTAAAAGAAAAGCATTAAAAAGCAAAGCTAAAAATTGATTATAAATTCAGTTAAAATGCTTGGCTAAAAAACACAAGAAAAACAAACATGAACAACAATGAGAACTTCACATTTCCATATTTCATAAAAGTATACCAATAAGACACCTTTCAACTTAAACTAAGAACATATCAATATGTGCATTTGTGTAACATAACCCAATAGTCTTGTTCTTGAAGAGATTACTTTAAGCTAATAGACATCACTCATCAGCATACGAACCAAAAGATGCTAGAGGTAAAAAATGACAAACTTTTGGCTCCCATTTTACTTGTAGGGTTATCTATGATGTCAACAAGCACATTATAAAATCTAAACGCTTTTACTAATAAAATCATATTAAATATGACAAATAGAAAACCTGTATCATGAGATGTAAGTTTCTCTCCTACAATAGCAGACTGTGTAAAGGAAAGGAGGAACTTAATTGAATATTGACCATGCTTGCTAAATGCTCTCATCGCTCATGTTTGGGTATTTCTAATTTATAGTTTACACTTTATCATATAGTTGTCCAAAGAAACTGTTGAAACTATAGGTATTTTAGGTAGGGAGGGAGGAAAAGGGATAAAAGAGAAGCAGGATAATATTCTTCTGTGTAATTTAATGAGATATAATGTGATACAAAACATAAAGCACTGACCCTTATGTATACTAATACTAGACTCAAAATCCTAATTAAATAAGGAAACAAATCATAAAATATAAGGAACTATGAACATCAATCCTAAGAGAAAACCCAAAATACTCAAAACTACACCAAGATACAAACCATCAAGATATTATGAGATTATTTTTCATATATTCCAACAGAGACAAAAGAAAATGTTGAGGTGAAAGTTACATTTAGATTATATATATTAGTACATTTTTTCTTTGTTGCTTTAATTTTCATCAGTTAAATAGTATTTTTTTCCTTACAATAAAAAGTATAGGGGAAGCGAAAGTTATCTCATTCCAAGGTCAGGGCAACACCATGAGCCTCAGCAAGGGCTTTACAATGGTACTCACATAAGACCAATTTAAATGATATTCTATCAACGCTCTATTTGGATTACGAGGGAAATACAGAAATAGAGAGGAAAAAATTAAGAAGGAAAGAAACAGGAATGACAGAAATAGAAGAGAAGTTGAGTACAAAAAGATGTGTTGCTTGGATGGATAGAAATAAGGATTAAGGAACGAAGGGGAGAAATTTCTCTTCACTGGTTTGGATGAATGGAAAAGATAGTGGAAAATAGAATGAAAATAAATAAATAAATAAATTATATGGAAAATATTTTGTTAATTATAAAATTTAATTTTTACTTTATTATTTTTTACTCCATTATATAATTTTCTTTTTTGCTTTGGTATACACATTATTTAATTTTCTTATTAGATGGAAAAATTATTCAATTGTACCATTGGGTGTCAGACAAGTCAAACCGTGAAACTGAATAACATAATTTCTCCTTTGTGCACTGTTATTACATCCCAAATCATGCCTCAGATGGGATGAATTTTATTTAGGTGGGAGCCACATAATTTAAACATTTTTTCCTTCTAATTCACCATAAACAAGCAGATGAAATTGTGTAAATCTCTTCTAATTCACTCCCTTCAAATTCTTTCCCTCAAAAAAATCAATGAAAAGGAAGTGTAAATGTAACACAGAAGATGACTTGCTTAAAACTAAAATTATGGAAAGGTGAAATTGGAGAGAAAAAATGACTGCACAGAGAAAATATACTTGGCTTCAAACTTAGATTCATCACCTGGACGATACATTGAGAAAGCTCAACAACACCAATTGCAGGCCTCAGCCATCCATGCCCCTGAGCATTTCGTGGTATAACTGCCATCTTTTAAAGAAATTAGAGCATTAAATAATGTACAGAAATGCAAATATCACAGCTTCATGACTAAAAATCCAGAAATAGAAATATCATATGCATCATATAAGAGAATAATTACAAGCAAAACTTCATGATTACAATGAGCAACCGGTATGTATGATATCATCTTTAATGATTGGTATGATCTTTGTTTTGGTACTGTAAATCTCAGTGATCCATTATCCTACTTATTTCTCTATCTTCTAAAGTAAGCAAGTATTAGCATAAGGAAAATACAAAAGCTACCAAAACATTCCAAGAGCACACAAGAATAGCTTAAGATAAATGCCATATGGTTTTTATCATTTCATTTAATTAGGATTGCAGATATTTTCCAGGAAAGTGATTGGTAATACTTTTGCAAAGTCATTCATGATTGAGTTTGGGAATAGGATATTGTCACACTCACATGTAGCATTATTCTTTACATAATCAATAACAAAAACCACACATCACATGAAATTAATTATTTATTACCTCTATTCAGTTCCCTTTTACAATATAATCTTGTTCCAATTCACTCATAAGGGAGGCAAACTGAATATTTTCCACATGTTTGCTTAAGGTGTTTACATACTACTAATTTAGCTTCTACCAAAAGGGAATATATATATATATATATATATATATATATATATATATATATATTCCTCTTAAAGGCAGTTTTACTGAAATCCACCTCAGCAATTAACATTTTTTTCTATCATTGTATTTTGTTCTTCATGCTAGAGAAACAGATAAAAATATATTAGCAGTTCATATATAATCTACACTCTACGGTTATACCAGGTTGCCTGTAGGACAGGTCCTCTTAACATTTCACATCTTACATTCAAAAACTCAAGTTTGACAAGTGTCTAAGAGTCAACAAAAATAAAAATACATAAGCTGGACACAAGGTGCCCCAGGCATGAGCACTATCAGGAGATTATTCTATTTATATTGGGTAATTCTAAGAATTTAGTGTTCAGATATTTTATATTGATGCAACTTTTGAATCGTGATTGCAATTTGCAAAAGACAGTGCAGACTTAAGTGAACAGCATAACTAAGAAAGCATGAGCATTGAGTCTACTTAGATACATAAGATCAAATAGTCAGTCAGTCACCTTCATTAATTCTTCAAGTAGGCGGGGTGCTGTTTCTAAAATTCGTCTGAAATCACTTTGTAAAGATGGAGACAAGGCTGTAAATTCACGGGTCAACTGAGCTTGAACTAACAGCTCTGTCTGAAAGAAAATAGCATATATGTGAGCATATAAAAGACAGAGGAAATCAGAATAGAACACTTGTATTCCCAGAAAAAATATGAAGCACGTCATTAGGCTTAGCCATACAAGAAGATACCTTTACCAGCGCAGGATGTTGCTTCCAAAACTTAGCCTGCTCCTGCTTGATGTTTTTGAGGTCAAGATTCAACTCACTCCTTACCAACATAAAAAGCTTCTGAAGAGGTTCATCATCAGTTCTACGGACTGGAATTTCCATAAATTCAGCAGCCTTGATGAAGACATCCATTACTTTGCTGTACAGCATAATATTCACAAATAATTAAACTTTAAATGCTTAAAGTATAAACGATAGCTATTGTATGAATTGGGAGGGGGATAACTCAATTTTCAATCTATTACAATGTAATATTCCAAAATACCAATGTCCTTACCAGTAGTATCATAAAAAAGGGATAAATAAAATAACCTGTTACTTTACTGTATTCTTTTCAATCTTGGATAAGTAATATTTTAAATCCCAATATTTCATCAATATTGTAGTGCAATTCGATCTTGTAAATTCAGTATGGAATGGACAGGGGTTTAAAAATCTTTTTTATTTTGTACAAACATCCATTTGCAAACCAACACATTCACACAGTATAAACACACATCATTAACAAAAGCTAATAAATGAAAATATTCAATCGCTGACTGCATAAAATTCAGATCTCTATATCCTCAAAGAATAATGGCAAGAATCAAGACTGACAGCTTAACTACATAAACATTGTATATATACCTGGGGGCCAAAGAAGGCTTCATAAGGTAATAGTAAGTGGAAAGTGTTTGATGCATCACATAGTTGCCGGTATACTTTGATGATCTGGAGAGATAAACAACAGCAATGACCAATGGCAAGAGAATACACACACCAACAATCCAAAGCAGAAGTATTCCACCAGATGCCCCATCAATATTTAGCAGGAATTGAGGAAGAGCTATACCCATTTGGAATCCCTGCAATAAAATATCATGCATATTTCAACTGCATGAAAACAAAAAAGATAACGAGGCACTTGGCATTTTTTCATAGCCTTATGTTTTATTACCTGTCTGCCATCAGGATGGCCATATTTTTCATAATTTTCACGAGCTGTTGGATCTGTAAGTGCTTGATAAGCTTTGGCAATGTACTCAACGAAGTACTTGTGTGCCTCTAAAATAAAAGGAATTAAAAATATATCAGTTAATAGGCAATTGTAGGAAGCCGACATTCCTGCAAACATCAAAATTTCCATTGCAACAATAAATAAAAATAAACAAATGAAACACCTTCAACCTGGATCTGGATTTTTATCTGGATGGTATTGAATAGAAAGTCTCCTATACTTTTTCTTTATTTCAGACTCTGCCGCTCCAGGCTCTAATCCTAGAATATTAAACGGATCGAAAATTTCAATCTGCATAAAATTTACAAGAAAATTTTCAGAACGTGCACCAGTGGAACTCTCAGCCAATAACTAAAATGTTATACCACAAATACAAGATCCCTCAATACTAATTTCATATCTCAAGCAGTGGAATAGTTGAATTCATTTTAACTTTCTAATTGTTTACCTCACGACTCATGGTCTTTATGTAATAAACCAGGACAATCATAACCACCCAAAGTAGTAACAATGTCAAGTTACTACAGGTTGAGACATTCGAAATCTGTAAAACCAAAAGGGAAAGTGAAAAAAAAAATCAGAAGGATAAACAAGTGCGGGTCATAGCAGAATTAGATTAAATATCACAAGTAAAACCAAGCAAACATTGAAGAAAATAATGAAATACACAGCAGAAAATGATCTCACCCTCTTGAATATTGATTTATGGTACTTCCCGGATCTCGAGCACTCAGAGCACTGACAGTGAATGCTCTTTGATTTCTTACTGGCAAAACGGCACAACTTTGTTATTGTATATGGCACTATAGGAATGGCCATTATTGTCAAAATGAATATTGGGAACAGTGCACTATTCTCCTCTGAAGCAGCCATCGCTCCCTTCTGCCCCCAACAACCTCAAAAGGTTACCAGACCTGCAAACACAACCCTTGTTATTGCTCACAGCTCAATCTTCAAAGACAATTCTTCCTCACAGAAAAAAAAAAAAAAAAGGCAATTATGAACCAATCCACAGAACACATAAATCAGAAAACACACACACAAATAAATAAATAAATAAATAAAGGTTCCTGAAGCATTCCCTATAATCAAACAAGTAGCAAAAGACCTATCTGAATTTGAAAAAAAAATGAGATTATCAATCAGTGCCTCTCATAAAAAATAAAAATAAATAAAAACCAATCTAGGTTTCTACATTAAGGATAAGGTTTATAACAGCATGAAACACAAAAAATCATCAAATTCGAATCGAAAACAGCAAAAACAAAACGAATTCCCCTTTCCTCTATCTCACACACGCATACACACAAACAAAGCAGCTTCATTTACAGTTAAAGACTAACAGAGTATAAGGTTCAGACAGTGCGTGGATTGAGTACCACCAAAAACCTAAATAGCCACGAATTGGGAAATCCAGAGATTTTAATTGACGAATCGAATTGAAACTGAAACAGAGACGAAAGCGAATCGAAATGAAATCAGAGAGATCGAGAAGGAAAAGGCATGCAATTAAGAGAGAGAAATTGAGAGAGAGACCTGAGTCTTGGGATTTGAAGTGGAATGAAAGGTCAACTTGGATGGGAGAGGGAAATATGAGGAGATGGAACCTCAGAACACTGAGATGAGATCGCAGCAGCGCAGAGAGAGATAGAAAGGACAATTATATAATTTTACGCCTTAAATATTATTATTATTAGTTTAGTTCTTGTGAAATTAATGCATTCTTGATTTTAGTGTCTATAATAAAATTATTTTCTCAGTTGTCTTTGTTGATTAAAATTGGCAAAAAAAATATAAATATTGTAATTTAAATAAATAATTACAAATTTATAGTATTTTACAATGTATTTATAAATTTATGACAAATCACGGCCAGTCAGGATGTAATAGGAAACAAGTCACGTTTCACCTAAGTGTGACTGAATACGAAGTAATGCTCCACCCAAGCGTAATTGAACACGTCTCCCCATGAGTCACACCCCCACCCGGCGCGACCTTGCAAGATAGTATATATTCCCCAAATTCATCATTTGAGTTCACTTTTTAACTTCTACCTTCTCTAGCACTTTTCTCTGACTTCTCTCTAGTTTTCTATTTGAATTCGATGCTTAGCGCAGTGAAGCTATAAGTCAAATAAATGTTCAAATATCTAATTTTTAAATTACTTGAAATATTTTATATTATTGTCGTAGAAAATTTATATTAATCTAAGAAATTGTTAGTGACTTATATTATATGTAAGTTTTCAATTTGTCTCTAAAGGTTGCAAACCTATTCATGTCTCTAAATATTGTCGTGGAAAATTTATATTAATCTAGGAAATTGTTAGTGATTTATATTATATGTAATTTTTGAATTTGTCTCTAAACGTTGCAAACATTTTCCTGTCTCTAAGTTAGTGACTTATATTATAAATAATTACTTGAAACATACTTTGGCGATATAGTTAGTTAGTTGTAACATGTTTATTGGATTGGAATATTTTCGTTAGTGATCTAGGTTATGATTAAGGACCTGCCTAAGACATACATAATGAAATTTTGAAAATAATTTTTTATTTCAAATTAAATAAATTATGATAATATGTTTATAAAATGTGTAGCATATTATTATGGTCGAGTTATCGTTGTCTAAGTCACCTCGTTCTGGATCTGACCATGAGCCTGAGCTTACCGATCCCACTGCGCATGTTCTTCCCAGACCATATAGATGGGATATACTTAGGAGGCGCAGACAGCGCACACATATTTCACAGACTGTTTGGAACAACGAAACACAAAGAGAGTTGAAAATTCGTCGTGGAGGTAGACCTAGTGGTGGACCCCGACTTGACGAAATTCCAGACCTAGTCGTGCAGTACTTGACTCAGGCTGGTTTCATACATGTCGCTCGCATGCGATATATGCAGGTATTTATTTACGAATATTGTTATTTTTAATGTGTTAAAACTATTGTATTTTGAACATATAAATTGATAAGTGACTTATATTTTTCATATTGATGTTGGCCTTATTAGTGCTATGGTCGAGCGGTGGAGGCCAGAGACACATACTTTCCATATGCCGCAAGGTCAGATGACAATTACATTGCAAGATGTCGCAAGTATACTAAGCTTGCCTACTGATAGGCAAGTCGTTATTGGACAGACATACATGGATTAGGCCGAATTGTGCGATCAGGTTTTTGGTAACAGACCCGATGTGGCCACCGAGCTAACCTCAGTTAATGTGAAGCTATCATATTTTGACAGAGTGTATCCTACATGGGATGCAGTTGTTGGTCATCGTCATAATGTGATATACTTCACGAAGGATCACATTACTCGAATGTTAGGATCTTGGATCCTTTGCGACAGATCGGGGGGAGCATAGTAGGACATCGCTACATTGCCCTACTTGTGGGTGATTTTCCTACTATTGGTTCATATAGCTGGGGGTCTGCGGTTTTGGCAAACTTGTTTAGAGAGTTGTGCAATTGTACAGACCCGGATAGAAAAGACATTGGTAGTTGCACTATTTTGATGCAGATTTCCATCCATTGCTCCCCCTTTGCCACCTGCGTATGAGGTGGACCGCCACTTCGGACACAAGTATGTTTATTTTGTATTACTTTATGTGTACCTGAGTTAACAATTGAATGTTCAATATGCAAATTAGATTTAATGTTGTTGGGAGGTTAAGAATGAATTCACTTAATTGGTATCGAGACAGACTAGACACCTTATGCAGAGATGAGGTATGTTTGTTGAATCAAACATATTTATTTAAGAAGGATGTCAATATGAAATTTACTCCTACATATGTTTTAATTGTGTAGGTGGTTTGACAACCGTATGGTGATTACGATTTCTTAGGTGCATCTGCTGACACAATGCATTTGTGGATGGATAGGACACATGTTATTTGTTTTCAAACTGCTGAGTATGCACAGCCTCATAGATGCATGAGGCAATTTGGAAGGAATTAGCCGATATCTCATAGGCCTGGAAAATTGAAAGGTGTTCATGATTATACCCTCTAAGGTAAACCCCAAGAAAATTGGGCTCGTAGGCTAAGAAAATTTATAGAGAGATGGAATAGGCGAGCTCAACATGTTGAAGTGCCTCCTGAAATACAAGGTCTTATGTCACCCAACCATGAGTACATGCTTTGGTATAGACTGTGCGACAAGCGATATGAAACGAAGCGGGCTGCCAAATTAGGACGTTGTGTAAGTCATTTACTGCAAATCATTTATTTACTACTATTATTATGTATTTTTTCGTTATGTATATATGGTGTGACTTATAGGTTGATGGGCTAGAGAATTTGTATTTTATCACCATGACTGAGCAATTTGCGCAACACAGTTTGGAATATGTACACGACGAAATAGGTCACCTAATCTCTGTTTTCAGAGAGTCTGCTCGGTTAGAGGAGCCAAGTCCAGAGGCACCCCTGACCCAGCTTTCGGAGGAGCCACAGTTGTCTATCGACGTTGGATGTCGTGCCAGGAAGGGTTGAGGGATAGGACGTCGTCGCCGGCCTATTCCACTAGTTCCTAAGCCTATTCATGCACCCAGACAACACATGGGTGGCTGGTTTAGGCCACCCTTCATAGGTCATGCATACGGTGTCCAGCAGACATATTATGAGCCTTCCCAGCCGAAGCCACAGACACATACTCAGTCGGATTGGCCACCTATGGACACGCAGACTCGAGCGGAGCCTCAGGCATATTATCATCCAGAGTGGCCACCTATGGGCACGCAAACCCAGCCAACGTATTAGCATAGTCCAGTACCCTGGCCATCCTGGGATCAGGCAGGAAGCAACAGTCAGGGACCTCAGTCGTGGGATGATGCAGCTGTTGACGAAATGTATAGCCAAATAGATTTTTCACCACCTCGGCAAGCACCCAATGACACACAGATGGGAGTCGAGGCCTTTCAACCTCCGAATGCAGTGCCATCTCTAGCACATACTCCTGCTCCACAATATCAATGTGGACGTGGTAGATGCAGATTGCCTGATCGTTAGGTGCGTCGTTACCAATGGCCTCTACCTTCTTAGACTTTGTATTTTGTATTTGTTAATTATTGTGGACTATGTTATGGATTTTATGGTATTATGGACCCTTTGTTGTTGCTTATATTTGTCATGGACTACGTTTCGTACTATCTTTATTCATAGGAATCGCTTGTGAATTGTTACGATCTATGTTATGTCCTACGAATGATGTTAAAACATAAGACAAAAAATTACAACAAATAACAACAAAGTCAACCTCAAACACATTCACTTACGAAATAGTACAACATAAACAAAACATTAACATGTTGAAATTAAAATCATGACAAAGATGGACGATTAGGACAATTTTGTCGGTTATGACCAGGTAATCTACATATACCACACCTAATATGGCTTTGACTAGCTTCAACTTCATCCATCTCATTGCGTATTCTAGTTGACTTTGGACAATCCTTTGCACCCAACATAGACCTGTCAGGTATGACAACTAGATCTGAACTTGGTGGAATTGCTTGCTTGTTACCAATTGGGTGCCATGGAAATGAGTACGCATTGACCAGGTTTGTTATAAGGAATATGTCATCCACATATTGTGTCGGTGCCTGACGAACATGTAAAGCGGCTGCTGCGGCATGACTACAAAGATACTTGAATGCCTTAAATTTGCCACACTAACAGAACCGCTCAGGGAGGTTTATCGAAAACGATTTGTCATAACCATCATCAGCCTCAAATACAGTTTGTTCTGCATTATATGTACTAACATAATGACCAGTAGCATTTGACTCATTTGCCTTCAACATTGCAACCACATTTTTGCAATGAGGATGAGGACCTTGCAATTGCTTAGCAGTTGATTGCTCCTTGGATACAAAATATTCCACCAATCTGCTATATGTTTGTTTAACCAACGCGGTTATTGGCATGTTTCTTGCACCCTTGAAAATCCTGTTAACTGACTTTGACAAATTTGTTGTCATATGTTCATACCTTCATCCCTCTACATCATATGCACGTGTCCACTTTTCCTTGGGGATGTTATCAATCCAGTTTTCAATCTCAGGACTAACATCACGAAAACGTGCGAAGGCTACCTCAAAATCAATAATAGAAGGAGTATAACTTGCACACAAATTAAATAACATTAAAATTTAGTAAAGGTGTGCAAAATTAGAAGATGAAGTTGTTAACCGTACCTAAATTCATTATCGCCCTCTTCAAATTTTCATTTATGAACTTTTGATTAAATTTGCTAGCAATATGACGAAGGCAAAACACATGATAAGCATGCGGTGGCTGCCACCCGCGGTGCCTCTCAACTATAGATAATATGCTTAGGTGCCGATTAGAAATAAGACAAATATTTGTCTTATTTGTAACATGAGCGCGAATGTTATCCAGAAAGTATTCCTAAGCTTCTAACGTCTCACCCTCAACAATAGCAAATGCTAGTGGTAAACATTCATTATTTCCATCTTGAGCTGTGACAATCAAAATTTTCCTTTGTACTTGCCATATAAATGAGTGTCATCAATTTGAATAATCGGTTTACAAAAATTGAAAGCCTCGCAACATTGTCTGAAGGTCCAAAAAATGGGGTGAAAAACACACGTTTTAAATGAACAATTCTATGCGCCACATAATAATATTTTGTTTGAATATGATAAACAGAACCTGGTGAAAAGCGAAACATATAGTCACACCACCTCCACAAAAATGCGTATGATTCCCCGCAATCACCGTAGATTATTGTCATTGTTTTCTGCTTTGCATACCATGCCTTTCTATATGAAACTTTGTATCCATAGGAATGAGTTATCCTCTCCTGCGCTAGTCCAATTGAACATGATGAATCATGCTTTATCATCCCTAATAATAAAAAATGTCACGCTAACATTAATAAAAAAATAAAAACATTAATTGTCATTATTATCATGTCATTCAATAACGTATCTAGTATGAGTGAAACAATAACATCAATATCAAGTTGTTTGTGATCCTGAGAAATGTGATCATTTAAGCAATTGTGATCCCTACCCCATTTGGTAACCATTCATCTCTCACCATACGTTGGTTTCATTACCCTAACCCTCCATGAACAATTCTGGTCATGCACACGACATTTCATGCTTAACTTTGTCGGCATACTTTCAACCACAACATCTTCCTGATGCTCCTTCATGAGGTTCCTCTTTATTGCCATTTGTGCCTCTTCTTTTGATGCAAATTCTTGTTTAACAAACAACTTATTCCCTAATATCCATGGACCCTCAACTGAACTACAACCTGTGCCAGAATCTTGTTCACTCGGATAATCCCAATCAATGTATGTGTAATGTGGGATTCCATCCCAAAAAGTAGTATTACCCTCACCTACAAGTGCAATTTCCCATATTTATTACAATAAAATACATAAAAAACAAGCACACATATATGTAAATAACTATTGTTCGGTAGCACACCTTCAGATTGTTGTCGTAATTAAGACTCCTTCGCATCCTCGTGTGGTTGGATTTCAGACGCCCCCACAAAAAAGTGATGTACTTGTATTTGACTTGCGCTTGGACCATCATCGTCCGAAGCACTAGCATTCTATACAAGAAGACGATCTTCCATTGCGATATTTTCATCATCAGCATCGTCAATATCATCATTCATAATCCAAGTAGGGCCATTTTCATCTTCCATAGACAAATTAACAAGTGGAGCAACAGATGGTGATGCATTATGCGAATAATTGAAATGAACTGATCTTATTGGTAAAACAACATCCTCTGCTTCAATAATATCCACAAACAACTCTAAGAAATCTTTCCTAGACTGGTTGAAGAATTCTCCTATTACCATTTCGATGTCTTCATCGTCCACTACTTGCATGTTAATATATTTATCATCGCACCAAATCCTTGCAGTCACCATAGTGATAGATTGATTACATTTGAGAACTAATTTTTGACAGATTTTCTGATGCAATTCGTCAATAGTTGAGTTGTGCTTCATACGTGTTGGTCTTTTATCACCTTCGAAAACAATACCACGTCGGCCCTCAATTTTTCTACCATTATAATGTAGAACAATATGAATAGAATCAGAATTTGAACACATTTATATAGATATATATAAGCAAAAAGTACAAAAAAAAATGTGTAAATAAGCAAATTTTTAGAAATCTAAGACTAGAAAAATGATCAAGAACATTTGTGAACATTGTGAAGATGATATTGGGTTTAAATAGAGGAGACTAGGCTGAAGGGACAAGGTCGCGCCTGGTGGGGACGTGACTCAGGCTGAGTCACGCTTGGGGGAGACGTGTTCAGTCACGTCTGGGAGAGACGTGTTCAGTCACGCCTGGGTGGGACATGACTTCCTTCCTATTACGCCTTGGTTAGGCGTGACTTGTTGCGTCCTGGTTAGGCGTGACTTGTTGCCATGCATTTGTAAATACATTGTAAAATACTACAAATTCGTAATTATTTATTTAAATTACAATATTTATATTTTTTTGCCGACTAAAATTATTTTATTGTTTTATTTATTTTCTTAGTAGATAATTAATAAATATTTTTATAAATACTTATTAAGTTTTTAGACCTGTTTTATTTTTAATACACTTTTTAGAGTTAACTTATCTTAATTTTTAATTCACTTAAATTTATGCACAAAAAAAAATGGTGTATTACTGATGATATGTATATTTTTTTACAATATGTATGATCATCCGTGTGAACAAAATTATCTTGTCTGCTTCTAATATGGATTAGTAGGACCGTAGGGGGTGTTATTTAAACCGCTAAATTAAGTTATCTCAAAAATTGATCAAAATAAAAAATTAAGAAACCAAAATATGCAAAAACTGCATCTACTTTATTGCACTTTATTTTCTTTTCAGTTTTTCTTTTAAATAGAATTGAATCAAATACCTAGTGTATATTTTGACTTACCTGATGTGTAAAATTATTTATGTAAGCTAAGAAATTTTTAGTTAGTTTCTAAATTTTTATTAATTAAAAATTTGTCTGATTATTTGATAAAATTCTTTTTATAGCTTTTATTATTTTTTACGTTAGTTTTTTATTTTTTATTTTTTTATTCTCAATATATTTATCAAATTTTTTTATATTCTTTTAAATAAATAATAATTTTATTTTTTATGTCATTTAACACTTTTCAATTATAATTAATTTTATTGACCTCTTATAATTTAATAATAATAACTTAATTTTTTAACTTTGGTTAGTTTTATTTAACATAACCTAAGTACTAATATAGTAATATTTTGAACTTTCTATAGCATTGAACAAAATAAATATTATTTAATATAATTAAAATTTACAATAAATAAATATTATTAAATATAAAAATTATATTATAAGTAAATTTGTTATAAATAATATTGTAACATATAAATTATATTTTAAATTTATGATAAATAATTATATTGAGATGTGATGTTACTTTTAATTATTTTTAATATAATTATATTGATTTACAAAATTATTTAATA
>PYAF01003465.1:792015-837128 GCA_007407185.1 Glycine tomentella
TTGTCCCCCTTTTCATTCAGCGTTTACGAGAATATAAAGAAACGACAAATTAAACTAACAGAATAAGGTTCTGGAACCTCCTAATGTTTTTGGCACCTCCTAAGCCACTATCCACAGCAGGGCCCAATTACATCACATAGTCCCTCATATGCTTAGGTTTGTGAATATTACGTTTGGGCCTATTACTGGGTCCAACAATGAAAACGAAGAGTAGCAACTTGCAAGCTTTGTCATAAGGCGCTGCGTCAACCCATATGTTAAATAATGGTCCACCGGTGAACAACCCTGATTTTATAACTTCTCAAATGGTTCACCTATGCTCCAACATTTCAGGACTGTTAGATATAATTAAAAGAAAACAACGGTGACTTCAAATATGAAGTTCTAAAATTCCATCCTCTTCGGCGAAGCAGTCATTTTTACCGTTAGATAAATTTATTAAATATTCAAGGACTTAGATTTAAGAAAGGAAACTCAATTGATCAGTATTTTTTAAAACACATTTAATTTTTTTATACCAATTTTTTATTTTATTTTATCATCTTCCCTACAGCTCCCACCACTCTTCTCTTCTGCAACAAAATACAAAAAGCAAATCCAACAATCCAATAAATCGTTCATTTATGGCACAACAACATTGTTAGTCCCTTTCTCTTTGTCCTCCAACCATTTCACAATTACATCAAAATTAAACCATGAAAACCTTTCATTTCAAGGGCAAGTACCATGATCTATGTGCTTTGTTGCTGCAAATAAGCTTAAACAAAAAGCTACAAGAACTTTCCTTGCAAGAACAAGAGATACAATGATTCAGCGACAAAACCAAAACAATTAATATGCTTTGCAGACTCGACATCACCAAGCAAACCCTCATCGCCACTACTCCTTCCCCCAACGCCGTCCATACCTTTATGCAAAGATTCACTTTCATCGGTTCAACAAAACCTAATGCACCTTCATCTCACCACCACTTTCCTCCACAAGGCCTTCACTGTAATTAAGAAAATAATTAAGAAAGGGAAGACATGGTTGACCAGCAGAGGGAAGGACACAAAATCTCTTTTTTTTTAATACATTTTTATTTTATTTTATCCTTCCTTCAACTCCTCCATAGTCAAATCTTGCAACCTTTCTTCAACTCCTTCATCACCATTCTTCTACTGCAACTCAAGTCTGAATTTTCAGATTTCATCTCAAATACTAAATCTCACTATGGCGACGGGGAGAGGGGACTTGGTGAAGTCTGCGAGCTTGACCAGGGAGGAGTGATCGGAGACGATGGAGACGCACCAGAAGGGATGAGTTGGTTATAGCGGATGAAGGTCATCGGCTTAGTGGTGGGTGGTGGTTGCCAATGAAGTTTGTCTGGATAAGAAAAAAGAAAGTAAACAGAAGACAAGAGAGCAGAAGAGGAAAAAAAATACTTTTAATATTTTTCAATTTCATTTTTAAAATAAAAAATATTTTTTTTTATTTTTCTACTTCCGGTTAAAAACCTGTTATTACAGTTTATTTTACTCCGTCACCAATGAAGTGTGCTTTTTAGACTTCATATTAGAATTCACAGAAAACAACGGTTAAGATTTGACATGTTAATTTGATTTTTGATTATTTTTATAGTGTAAATATTTAAATTAAAAATTACTATATTATTGAATGTCTAAAACGCCCTTACTTCGGATGTCGATATTGCACATAATAATTTTGGGGTTACTGTATCACCATCGTTGGTTATTGTTTGTGATTGTGTTGTTAATCTAGAAGGATTCAACATTGTTTAGATGAGGAGATCGATTGAGAACAAGGGTTAGCAAAATTAGTTTTTGGAACAACATGTTTTATTTGTGTCGTTGATAATGGGTGTTTGTTTTTGTTAATCATGGGTAATTGTTCGACCATGGTAAATCGATATCCAAACAAATTTGATAGACAAAAAAAATCTAGATCCAAACCAAAATGCAAATTAACTAAAGGCAAACAGAGAAAGGTCCAAATTAGTTGTAGCAGAGAGGAAAAGGGGAGCAATCAAGGAATGTTTCACTATCAAAAAACTCATTTGTACCTTCGCAAATCGCAACATCGCCCACATCGTCGGCGCGACCTCAACCCTAACCCCTATCCTTGTGAGCCACTCGTGGTAAATCATGGGGTTAAAAATGGTGCCATAATTCTGATCATCGTCGTCTTGCCGTGAATCTGAGGAAGGAAGATTTCACAATTGCAACAAGAATAGGTAGAAGATGAAGGAAGGAAGCGAGCACAATGCTAAGTGTGGCGGAAGAACATAATCTTTATTGGGGATTTAAATGTCATTTAATAAATTTTAATGGGGACTTAAATGTCATTTCACATTAAATATTTCTTCTGCAATTAAATATATTAACAATATTTGCGACATTGTAGCATATTCTCTCCCTTCTCCACACTTGAACAACTTATAGTGGTAGTCATAATAGTCGAGAGTTTTTTTTTTTTTCATTGCTATTTGTTTTGTGCTCTCTGTTATAAGTTCTTTATTTTCTTATAGTATCTTTAGTGGTAGATCTTAAATTGAGATTTTAGACCACTTTTTGGTGGACCATATAGTACCACACAAAATTGAAAATCTCTCAAGTTTTTTTCTTTAATGGTAAATCTCATTTTGAGATCTTAGGAAGAGAGAAAGAAAGAAAAAAATTATTCTTTTTTGAATTATGTGCAGATCTTGAGGGATCTTCTACAAGAACTCGTTCTCCATGTTGAAGATCTCTTCACCTTCTTTATTGGGAGATCTAGTGAAGATCAAATGAGCTCAAGATCTTTGCTCAAGATCTAGCACTAAAAATGCTTTATGTAGTCAGGTCATATGTCATGTAAGCATGTACCAGAGAAAAGTTAATATTAAGGATTGATTTAGTGTATTTAAGTTAATGTTAAGGATTGATTTACTGTATTTTTTTACTTTTAGAGTATGTTAAAATAATTTTAAATTTTAAGAATTTTAAATTTTTTAATTAAAATTCTTTTATTTTTAAAATTTTATGTTTGTATTAAAGAAATTAAATTTCTTCATTTTCAAAATTTCGTCTGATTCAGAATCCAACGCACCCTGAAGTCAGTGATCTTCACCTGCTTCTGCGAGTTTTATCAACATATTTAAGGGCTTGATGTCCCTGTGCACGATGTGCCGCCGGTGCAGGTATGCCAACCCTGACAGAATCTGCCAAGACATCTGTCAGTTGTTGCTCTTGCGGCATGTGTTTCCCCTCCAACGACTGTCAGTCCATGAACTCCGGCAGCACCTAGATTTCGTTGTTCTAATCGTACATCTCGTGGCACTTCACCACATTGTCCACTCCCGCTCCCGATGTGGTTCAGTCTCTCCAGTTTTGAGAACGGGACCAAAGGAAGTGGCACCGCCAAGTTGGTGTCCCATTGCGGCAGCATCCGGTCCTTACGTGGTGCTGGGGACGTCAGCAACAAAAGAGAATTTCAATTTCTCACGTTTTAGAAGAAATCTAAAATTCTACATTTTTAGTTGTTTAAAATTTCAAAAATTTAAATTCTTCATATAAAAACATCCAAATAATAAATTTTAGATTAAAGAATTTTAAATTATATGATAAATTACTTTTCTCAATTAAAATTCTCTATCTAAATCCACTCTTTGGGATTAATTTTAATTTTCTTTTATCATTAAGGGATGAAAACCACACTTTTTGTGACTTACCCTTTAAAAGTTGAAGACCATTCACGTAGAATTTCAACACATAATTTAATTTTTTTGTATTTAATTAAAAAAATATGAAATAAACCCAATCTATAATATTTTAAATTCAAATTCAAATTGTGGTTGAAATTCATTTATTAGATAAATTTGATTTTGATTTATTTAATATTTAATCCAAAATTCACCAAAAAATTGATTTTATAATTATTTTTTTCTTGTGTTTTTTTTAGATTTAAACACTTTTGATTTTATAACTATTAATTATTGTGAGTAATTAAAGATAGATACCAATCAGGATTTAAAATGATACAAATGGTATATTAGAATTTTAAGAGACATAAAAGCCAAAAACAAAAACAAAATAAATATGGTGTATGAAATTTGAGATTCAAATTCAAATTGTGGTTGGAATGCATTTATTACGATGTTTAAACTTTGAATTCTATATGTTTTGAGGAAGGGAAGAAGAGTCCCTAGGAAGGCATTGCATTAGAGAAAGACACTTGGCATAAGTTTTCTCCAAATACAATTGTAAATGTATAGTAAATAGAAAATTGATGATTGATTTATTAATTATATTATTTTATTATTTATATGTAAAAAAACTAAAAGGAGGTTATTAAAATTTATGTAATATGTTCACACAAGATTTTCACTCTTACAAGTTATTGTATTTGTTAAGTTACGTTTCATGTACACGTGGATGTGTTGGACAAGTAGGAACTTGTGTTGCATCAACTCTTCAATACTTTATTATTGTGCTATTTATTTATTGAATTAGCCCACATGATCACACACACTATTTTTATTAAAAATATCATAAAATTACCATTTTGGTGACCCAAATAGGATAGGATAAGGTAACTACCTTTATGGAAATCTTGATAGGTCCACTAATCTCATAGAACCTTTCCAAGGCCTTCTAATGACTATAGCAAGAGATAAAAGAGTTAAAGAGACTTTGAAGGGCTTGGTCATGGAGGTGCAAGCTTAATTTAAGCCCAATCTTAAGATTGTCACATGCTTTTAACTTGGAGATAATTTTAATCCAACTTACCTGTAAAGAAAAATATCACAAGAAGGAAGGTTGAATTGTGATTTAAAAAATTTGTGTAAGCCTTTTCTAAAACTCTTGTCTGATAAAGTTTTGTCATCTGAAAAATAAATTTTTCACAAATAGATATGATCAAAGAATCACAACATTTTTGTTAAAACTCTTTAAAAAAAAACAAATCCAAACACTTGTTAGTTAAAAACAAAAGGCGATAAATATATAAGATGCATAGAGTTTTTACTGGTTCATCTCTACCACTGAGACTATGTGCAATTTTTGGTAACCTACCAAGTTCCACTAACTTTCAGAAAAGTTACAAAAAAAATTCTTGCCAGCTATGGCTCTTACAACACAACTTATATCTAAACTTTACAAACACCTAGTATTCTTTATTCTATTCAAGTCACTACTAGCTCTAAACAAATCAGAAGGCTTGTTAATGTTGGTTTGCTCGCTGACTAGTTCTTAATATCTCATAGATGATTATACAGATGAAGCACTTAGTTTTTTCTCTCAGGACATGCAAAGTGTTTTGAGAGCTTTTACAACTTAAAGAGATTACAGAGAAAGAACTCAGAGAAAAGGAAACGACAAAATTCAAATATTGGATTATGTGTTATTATCTTCAAAACTTTTCATATTTATAGGCAGTCTTCATAAAAATTTTGTTCTTTTTCTTTGTTGAGAGCTTACATCTGAATATGTGTTTGTTGGTGCATTAAATGCAAGTACTCTCCATGTTGAAAGACACTTTCTTTAGATTTCTTGAGCCACACTTTAGTATAAGTCAATATTTTTTGCTTAGAGTAGTTCAAATCACAACAAGTATAACATAACGTGTCTTTTGAGATGAAGAGAGATGTTGTTCTTTTTAGACTTATTATTCTCTCACTTCCTTGGTCTTCAAGGGATCTTAGAAAGAATGTTTCAAGACATTTATTGCAAAACAATTTTTCTACACAGAATATTAAATGAACTCTTAAATGATTTCCTAGAGCTTAGCATTTGTCTGATCGTTCAGATGCAGATACAATACATCCATCTGATGGCATTTAAGATGCGACTTTTAAACATTGTAATTATTTGCATCTAATCAAAATTATTGAGGGTTCTGATTCATTTTATGGCTAAACATTAAGATTAACACATATATTGCTTGAAGCTTCTTTGGGTTGGTTACTTAGTTTTAGGTTGAAGAAATAATTAAGATCCATTTTTCTATTTTATTATGAATTCCGTAGTTATTTTTCAGGTGATAATTTCAAATGACTCTTGATATTTTTTGGTCAGTTTTATTGTCTTTAGGTTTCCTAAGCCATTATAGTGATCTTTGGAACAAGTTAGGTACAAAACTTCTATTTTCTATAACTTTCAATCCACAAACAAATGGACAAATTGAGGTAGTAAATCACAGTTTTCCACTTTATAACATGTTGTAATTAAAAGAATTTAAAATTTTGGGAAGAATTTGCCTCATGTTGAGTTTGCATACAATAGGATTGTACATTCTACTATTGATCATTCTCCTTTTGAAGTGGTCTATGGTTTTAATCCATCTACTCCATTGGACTTGATTCCTTTGCCAATGAATAAGCAAGTTCATCAAGATGGCAAGAAAAAAGTTTGAATATTTTAGGCAGTTATGTAAGAAGGTAAAACAAGAAATTGAGAAGAGAACTCAACAATATGCCAAACAAGCCAACAATGATGCTGCTCAAAGATGCTTAAAGTTGCAACCAAGAGGTAATGATCATTTTCAAGTGATTAAGAAGATCAATGACAATGCTTATATACTTGATCTTCCAAGTGAGTATCAAGTAAGCACTACTCGTAATGTGACTGATTTATATTTGTATGATGCAAATAATGAGCTTGATTTGAGGAAAAATCATTCTATAAAGGAAGGGAATGATGGAAACCATGATAGGTCCAACAATCTCAAAGAACCTTGGCAAGGAATGTAAGACCCAATGACTAGAGCAAGAACTAAAAGAGTTAAAGAGGCTTTGCAAGGCGTGGTCGTTGAGGTGCAAGGTAAAGATCTAGCTAAATTTAAGTCCAATCTGAAGATTGTCACATGCTTGCAAATTGAAAATAATTTTAGCCCAACTTAAGATTGACACATATGTAGGTTGGAACTTCTTTGGATTGGTTACTTAGTTTTGGGTTAAAGAAACAATTAAGACCTATTTTTCTATTTTCTTATGAATTTTGTAGTTTTTTTTTAGATAACAATTTCAAATGACTCTTGATATGTTTTGGGTTGATTTTAATGTTTTTAGGCTTCCTAAGCCGTTATAGTAGTTAGTGAGGTTTTATTTCTAGTGAAAATTGAATATAAGTGGGAATTTATTTCTTAGTAGGAATTAATTCCTATTGGGGTATTTAGCGGAAATCCAAGCCTATAAATAGAGAGAACTTTGTACCTTTGAGGCAAGTTGAATCTTAATGAAAATTTGAGTGTTATCCTTTTTGTGAGAGATTTCCTTAGTTCTTGGGCAAAAAACTAAATTTAGTCTTATCAAGATAATTTGTGGCGATCAACATATGACTTATCACTCATATTCTCAACTACTTCTTGAGTATGGCGTCAATATCCTTCCCCTAAAATAAAAATAAAATCATTTCCTAAATTCCACATTCTTCAAGGCAATCCATCTCGTTTTTGTGTTCATGTCATTTGGCATCAGGGCTTGAGCTTCCTGAAGTTCAAGTTTCCTTTGTATCAATCTTTTTTTTCTCTAAACTGTCTAGTTGTTGTTCTTCATTTTGTGTTGTTTTTTCTTGTATCTTTCTATTCTATTTATAAGTCTTGTTTTATTTCCATTTTGTGATTCCTCATTCTTCTTTTATGTCTTTTCAATTCCCTTCATATTTTGTTTGTTCAACATCCGACATTAAGTTCAAGTTTGATTTTGTTAAAAAATAAGAAAAAAGAAAGAATTTTGTGCTAAAAAAAGAAAGAAAAAGTTGTTGGTATCATTATACTCTGTTCGAAAAAGGAGTAAAAAAAAAGTTTGAAAAAGAATCTAAGAGAATTCAAGAGTGCATTAACAACACAACACAATCTAGTTTGTGGAAAGAAAAAAAAACAAAAAAGGAAATCAAACAATTTTGTGAATTCAAAGGACTTTATGCTCTATTTGTGAAATATGATCTTGTGCCTTTGCCTTTGTCCATTATCTTATATTTTTTCTTATCTTTGGTGTGTCTATCATCCATCTTGTTCTCATCATATACCTTGCTAGCCCTTTGTTCTCTAAATTCTAACTTGGTTGTTCCCATGCCGTCTTGAAAGGAAATCATAGATAAAAAGTTATCTCTTAAGAACTTACAAGAGGAAGTTGAGTGGTAAAAGGCAAGAGTGGTGAGACAATCAAAAGGTAAATCCAAATTAAGTGAAAGCACGAGTGTATTGTGATGTCCTTTATTCTATCATTTTTCTTACTAACATGACAGAAAGTGAAGAAAATCCACAAGGAGGATTATCATTCATCTAAATGCAAGCTTTAACTAGCCATCTTGAAAAGTTATTTGATAGAAAGCTTGAACAAATATGTGGACGCATGGATCAAATGGAGAATCAGATTGTTAGTAAACAAGCTACTTCAAGGAGAGATGATCATGAAGGAGGTTGGAGCCAATCAGAATAATCAGAGGAGTGTAAATATAGAAGATGATGACTTTGAAGGAATTAAAATTAAATTTACTTCATTTCAAGGCAGAAGTGATCCTGAGGCATACTTGGAGTAGGAAATGTGTGTAAATCAAATTTTCTCATGTCAAATCTACTCATAAGGTAAAAAGGTGAAACTTGCAGCTCTTGAATTTACTAATTATGCTTTTGTTTGGTGGGATCAAATGCAGAAAGATAGAGTTGAGACATGGAGAATGTTCTATAAGAACTTGGGAGGATATGAAAACAATTATGAGGAGCCGATTTGTCCCATCCTATTTTCATACAGAACTATACAACAAGTTACAACATCTCTCTCAAGGATCAAAGAGTGTGGATGGGTATTGCAAAGAAATGGAAATTACAATGATTAGAGAAAACATAGTGGAGGATCAAGAGGCAAACATAGAAATGTATCACTGTGTGAAGCTTTAAGAGATGTTGCATCAAGCCATCAAAGTGGAGCCACAATTAAAGAGGAGAAATAGTTTGAGGATGAACTCTAACTCAAGTTCTTTTTCATGGAAGAATAATTCTAAGAAGGTGGTTACTGATGCTTCACATTTTAAAGTGGTGGATTTAAAGAAGAATCAAACTGAAGCTAACCCTTCAAAGAATCAAGACATAAAGTGCTTCATATTCCTTAGAAGATGACACATTGCTTCTCAATGCCCTAACAAGTGGACCATGATCTTGCAAGATAATAGAGAGGTAGAGATAGATGAAGAATCTAATCATGATTCAACTCCATTTCTAGAGGATGATAATGGGCATCTTCCATATGATAGAGATTTGATGGTAGTAAAGAGAGTCTATATAGAATTAAAGGAAAAAAAATGAAGCTCAGAGAGAAACTATCTTTCATACTAGGTGCCTTGTTCAAGGAAAGTGTGTAGCATGATTATATATGGAGGAAGTTGCACTTGCACCGGTGTGGCAAGTACTACCCTAGTGGAGAAACTGAATTTGCACACTACCAAGCGCCCTAGGCTGTATAAGCTACAATGGCTTAGTGATATTGGAGAAGTGAAGGTTCAAGCAAGTTCTAGTTCCTTTTGCTATTGGGAAGTACATGGATGAAGTACTATGTGATGTGGTTCCTATGGGAGTTGGGCATATACTTTTGGGTCACTGATGGCAATTTGACTGTAAGGTGATCCATAATGATTACACCAACCATTTCTCTTTTGCTCACAATGAGCATAAAATTGCACTTGCTCCTTTGCCACCAAAACAAGTATTTGAATGCCAAATAAAAATGAGAAAAGCAAGAGAATATGAAAAGTCAAAAGAAAAGGAGAATGAAAGAAAAAAAAAAGGAGTGAAGAAGAAAACTATGAGAAAACAAAAGAAAAGAGAGGAGAAAAAAGTGAGAAAAGTAAAAGAAACAGGTGTAATTCAGAAAATAAAAAGAACGAAGTTTCTTTGCAAGAGAAAGTGAGCTCAAGAAGACATTCTTCTCCAATCAACCTATGTTTATAGCCTTATATTCATGTATAAAGAGGCTTGTTTAAACTCTAACATTGATCTTTCTTCTCTGCCTACTTATGCTGTTTCTCTTTTGCAAGATTTTGAAGATGTCTTTTTTGGATGAGGTCCCTATTGGTTTTCCTCTCATTAGAGTAATTAAGCACCACATTGATCTTATCCCAGGGGCTCTCCTTCCCAACAAGGATGGAAATGGGTCAGCTGCCTATTAAGAGCCTTTGGCTTGGCCTAACTTGTTTATTATAAAGGTCAGGCTCGAGCTTTTTGAAAAGCATATTTAAATAATAAAGTCAGGCTCAAGCTTTAAAAATGTCTGTTAGGCCTATCAGGCTGACCTATTTAATATATATTATTTTTCTAATAACATTTTTGCTCATTAACATTTTTCTTCTTCTTTGTATTTTACTTGTCTTGGTTCTTATTTCTTATTTATTTTAGTATTTGACATTAAAACTAGATTATTGAATGAAACTTATGGTATTTTACTTAGTTTGCTTATTTTGTTTAAAATATTTTATTGAATATATAAAGTACTTCGATTATAATTCTTACTTGGGTCATTGAGAATAGTGAATTTTAATCTCATATTATAATGATCTAATTAATTTTAACTTTTTTTTCACACACAAATTAAAAGGAAATGATGTATTTTTCATTTTATTAAATTTTAAAAAGTATTATATGAATTCTCAAAGTTTCACTATATAGTCATTAGATTCTCTGCATATATAATATTTATTATAAAATAGGTTTTTTAATAAGCTCGTAGTCAAAGCCAAACTTTTAAATAGGTTAAACCAAACCTAAAAAAAAAAGCCTATAACAAGTATATAGGTCAGGCCAAGTTTTATAGTTTTAAGTCAGAGCAAGACGAAGACCTGGTTCCAATAAATCAACAGATATGAGTAATATCCAAATGAGACTAAAGAGATCCAAAGACAAGTGAATGATCTCTTGTTCAAAGGATATGTGAGGAAAAACATGGGTTTTTTTTTCCAATATACACCTATTTTGATCCAAAATTTTCCAATATACACCCTTTTTGTAAAATATTCCCAAAATACACTTGTTTTTAGATTAAGTGGGAAGTCTGGGTTTCTATACCCGACTTCTCACCGTGCAATTTTTTTTTTATACCGTCATGCAATTTTCATTTTTTTTATAAAAAAAATTTGGTTATACTAGGAAGTCGAGATTTCATCACCCGACTTCCGTACGTGATATTTTAGAATTTTTTAAATATTTTTAATTTTTCTAAAATTATGATTTTTTTAAAAATAATAAATAAATATGATTGTTTTTTATTTTTAAAATGTTTTTTATTATTTTAAATTATGATTGTTTTTAATTTATTTCATTTAAAAAATGAAAAGTGATAAAAAAATAATTAGATTAAAAATAAAAAAACCCAGACTTATAAAAAATTAAAAATAAAGTGGACATATAATTATCATATATCAATTATATTATATGATAAAATTTAAACAGCAAAAAAAAATGGAACATGCAAAATGACATGCATACATAAAATACATAAAAAAAATAAGATTTTTCCAAAAAGAATATATGAAGGTATGTTAGGACAATTTGTTCTATTATGTCCTTGTTGTCGGCAAATTCCACATTTTTTCCTGGAATCCCGTTCAATTTCTTCGTCCATTTTGGTGGGTATGCGATTTGATACCGGACGATCCTTTGCACTTCTTCTTTTCCTTGGATCAGGACCCCACTGATCTCCTTCATATTCTTGCCACATTGATTCGTGTGGCAATAAACCAAATGAGTTGTCGTAGATGTGCAAAATGTTTTGCAAAGTAAATAGCAGTGGCACGTAATTCATGTGATTGACATTGACAGATTTACAGGTAGTCATGACGTGAGAACACTGTAAGTGTTTAGCCTGATATTCACCACAATCACAATGTTGAGATTGTAACATGACCCTAAATCTTCTAGGTGGTCTAGGTGCTTCAAGTGGGGCTTGGGTCTCTGTTACAAGAAACGTGTGATTGTGTCTGTCAAATTCACTAACAATAAGCGTGTTTGATTCTACTTGATTTCTATTCATTGCCTCAAAGACGACTTCAGAATACTGTGAGCTGGAGTTGATCATTGCTTGGGTTTGTCAGCCTCTAATTGTAAAAAGCTTTGCTGTCTTGAAATACGTCTCCTCAACCAAAGATGACACTGGCAAATATCTTGTGCTTTTGAACATGGAATTAACCGACTCAGACAAATTTGTGGTCATATGTCCCCAACGTTTTCCCTCATCGAAGCATTGTACCCAATCTTTTTTTGTAGTCGATCAAGCCATTCAGCTGCACTTGGTTTGTTCGCACGGATATCCCCAAGATGCTGCCAGTGCATTTTCTCTATGTATGCGTACCCTGTAAATATTCAATAAATTTAATAATAATGAAATTTTAAATATAATATATTTTAGTGGAAAAAATATTAAATATTCTTACCAGCTCGCATTAGTGATTTCTTCAAATGTTTGCAGTTGGGGGTTACCGCGAAGGAAATTTTGTGCAATGTGGCGTAGACAGAAGAAATAAGATGTGTCCCCAACCCATAAGTTAGTTGCGTTGTTGTAAGCACTTATAATCGCAGCGTGTCTATCTGAAATGAGAGAAATGTTACTTTGTGGAGTAACATGCCTTCTCAAATTCTTTAGGAATAATCCCCAAGCTGAAGTTGTCTCCCCTTCTATAATGGCGTAGGCAATCGGGAAGATATGGCTAGCACCATCTTGTGCTGTAGCTATCAATAATGTGCATGTATACTTCCTGTAAAGCCATGTACCATCTACTTGTACGATGGGTTTGCAATGTGCAAACCCATTAATGCACAGACCGAAAGACCAAAAGACACGTTTAAACATTTTTTCCAGGTATCATTTCTTCGTCTTCAAACACAGATTCTGTTTGAGCAACGACAATAGTCCCAGGAATACAAGATTGCAGAGCTCCCAAAAGTTTTGGCAAATTGGCATATGATTGTTCCCAATTTCCATGAATCATCTCCAATGCTCTTTGCTTTGATAACCATGTCTTTTTGTAGGACGGAGTATAATTCATAAACGTTTTGATCTCTGTAATCAACATTTTGATGGAGACTGTTGGGTTCGTTTTGATAATGGGTTGGATGATTTGCGCTATCACATGTTTGTCAAGTTGCCTATGATCTTGTAACGGCAAAACCCTCATCATCTCTTTGATCATTGTTGTGATCAAACAACTCTTGATCCTCATGCTCACTAAAATCATCCATGTTTTCTTCGTGAAATCGTATGATGGGATCTTCATTAGTGATGTGATCTTCAATTGGGTTTGATGTTTGTGTTTGTGGTTGTTGTGATGGGGGTGATGGATGATGGTATTGTTGGTTAAAGGAGGTTTGCTGGGCATTAGAAAAGAATCATTTTGGGATAGTAGTTGTGTGTATCAAGTGTAAATGTCAAAGGCGTCTTGTGTTTCAAGGTCTGTGTATGAAGGTGGTTGTGGTTGTGGTTGTGGAGAAGGTGGTTGTGGTTGAGAAATACGCACAATAACAACATACAGTTGGGCAGAACCCAATTGTGGATTATGGACAAGTGTTTCCACGGCACCTCTAAGATCATCATTGTCGTGTAATTATGCTGAAATATAACATGTTTCGGCAGGATACAATGAAACAGGGACACGATATAACAACTGAACAACTGTTTCAGTTGCTTGAGTAGGGAGACGTTGGGTAATTTTTTGAATAAGTTGTGTTAACGTAATAAACCTACTTACGTATAGAAATATTGGGTTTGCACATGCGTATGTTGATCCTTCAACAGGGTCGTCAAATATATGACCATGATGATGAATGATAAATGATATTTCTTTACATGGAGCCATGGGTGGTGTTTTGGGGATGTGACTGGGAAGAGTATGAGAGTTAGGAATAGAGGTTTGTATTGTGAGTATGTTCTTGTGTGTGATGTATTCTGAATTGGTGGGATTATATATAGGGTCAAAAAGTTAGTTGGGAGGGTTAGGTAGGAACGTTTAGATTGGAGGGTTAGGTGTGACAGTTAAGTGGGAGGATTAGGTGGCAGCGTCTAGGTTGGATGGTTAGGTGAGATAGTTAAGTGGGACGATTAGATGGGGAAGTCTAGGTTGGACGGTTAGGTGGGATCGTTAAGGCAACATGTTGTCTATAGCCTCATAGACTGTGTACGACATCGATCATAGAGCCCACGCAGATTACTCTCATCCGCATTGATGCCTTTGCCGGTGCATGTAAGTGAACAGTGTGACGCATGCACAGACCACAGGCAACGGACTCTCTGTAGCCTCATAGACTGTGGATCGCATCGATCATAGCGCCCACGCGGATTATTAGCATTAGCATTGATGCCTTTGCTGGTGCATGTGAGTGAGCAGTGTGACGCATGCGCAAAGCATTCAGGATCATATTATTATAGTTATTTGAATTTAATAGCTAAAAAGCATGAAACAACGACAAGGACATTTTAAAGACTAACAAACAGATAAAAGCAATACAAAACCAAAATACATGAAATTGTTCATTCTAATTTTAGGGAATTGTCGAGGTGGTGCTCCATCTCCTCCCAGCTTTGATCATTAACTTGAGAAGGTGACGACAAGGTTTGAACATCAACTCTAAGTTCCAAACATATTACGGTTGTCATTTTTTCAAATATATCGAACATGCACAAAACAACTTCTTCGTCAATAATTTGAATGGCCATATACTTAACACATCCATGGGATTGGTATAGAGGACAACGAAACCAAAGTGTAGTAACTATAGGTGTAACACCATAATCTGTAATTGATGACTGCATACTGTTGATTATGTCTGGTAGGGTCATTGTTGAATACAACAGTATCGATTTGGTCTTGTCATTTCTGAAAATTGCATTTCCACTAGAACTGTGGATGACCTCACCATTTATATAAACATACGCACAAATTGGCTCTGCACTCATTTTGCTTGCTCTCTTTGTTTTTTGTGCACAATGTTATTTGATGCAACTATGCAAAAGTTGTGCTGATAATATGCCTTTATATAGCATGAATGATAGGTCTATGGTTCACGTGGTTTCAAATCTCGATGCATGACAGTAAGACAACTGTCTTAACGTGCTTTGGAATCTCGAGGCCTTATTCTGAACCAAAGTGAAAACGTGGTTCTAGATTTCGAGGCAATTTACATTATAAATTGCTAGGTGGTGAATGTCGACTACACATTTTCATCACCAACTTCAAATTTTATTTCCCTCATTATCGTTTTACAATTAAACCTTGTTGTCATGGCTCATATACCTCTATTGCGTCATCAACTCGTTCACCATTCACGTACCACAAATAACGACCTAATTAGTTCGTATTATCATACAATACCTGAACCACAACGACAAATTATACCATTATTAAAGTCTATCGGGTTCCAACATATTGCCCTAATTAAACAGTGCAGAATTGATCCTGCATTGATTATTGCATTGGTTGAAAGATGGAGGCCTGAAACACACACCTTTCACCTGCCATGGGGTGAGTGCACAATCACACTAGAAGACGTTGCACTGCATCTAGGCATTAGGGTCGATGGCTGTGTTGTGACAGGACCTAACTTCTTAAATTGGAATGATTTATGCGACGAGTTATTAGGAGAAGTCCCTCTAGATAATGCACGTAAGGGAGCTGCAGTGAAGTTGACATGGTTGCTTAGCATCTTGCGTGCACCATTACCTGAAGAACCAACAATACACTAACTACAATGCAGGTGTAGAGCTTACATAATGTAAATCATTGGTGGTGCTCTAATACCTGATAAATCTGGAAATAGAGTTCATTTAATGTATTTGAACCTATTACGTGATTTCAACAACATAAAGAGATATAGTTGGGGTTCTGCTTGTTTAGCAAACATGTACAGAGAGCTGTGTCGGGCATCATCCGAGGTTGGTAAAGTTATGGGTGGTTGTGCCATACTATTGCAGTCATGGGCTTGGTACCACATGCCTTGTATTGCACCAAGAGTCCTACGGCCCGAAACAACTTATCCACTATCTAAAAGGTTATTACAAATAATGATATCAAATATTTTCATTTCAATGAAGCCCATTATAACATTTTAATGAATAATGGCTAAATTTCTTTTTGAAATTTCATATGGAGTGGTGGTGGATTACAACATACAGGCACACCTCATGGTGACTTGGACGAATATAGATCTCGTATAGATCATATGGAAAGCCATCAGGTATGTTACTATTATCAATAACACCATCAATATGCACATATTAAAATTTAGTAATGTTGCATTGTTTACATATATTCCAGTTTTGTTGGGTGCCATATAGAGGATTTGAAGAGCACCTACCAAGACATGCATACAGAGACATGGACATTTGATCTGCATGCACTGCAATTATTTGTTTTTCAGTCATCGAATGGCATCAAACAAACCGGGTCAAGCTACAATTTGGTTTGCATCAAGATATCCCTATTGATCCCGTGAATCTAGATCAACTTCACCATATTGACATGCGAGGTAATCATTACATTGACTGGATGGAATATCATGCGGGGTGGATTAATTTTTGGAAAAATAAACGCACTGAAGTTTTAACTGGACAATTAGTTGAAGGGCCATTGACACATACATCGGAGTATATGGAATGGTATAGGCAAAACACTATTTTGTTCTTGTCGATTGTACAACAACTAAATGATCCACGCACAACAAATACCCATAATGTTGCAGGGACAACCTTTGAAGAAGCACAATTTCCAGATCCACCATCTCAATCAATGTTTTCTACACCATCACCTGTTCATCAACCTTTTGGCAACAATCGCGAGTCAGTAAATGCAAGTAGCCATGAATGGATGACCAATTTATTTGGTGTCGATTTAAATACACCAAGTTCTGCGACATCATATTTAGCTTCGTTGCAACAGTTTGATGCACCTAATTCGTTTGGAGAGCAAGGACAAAGTTCTTCAACTGTAGCAACCCAAAATGAAAATCCAGAGACTGAACTACAACAACATCATGACGGAGAACCAATGATACATGCGAGAAGAAATCCACGACGTAATCGACGTCCTCCCCCCTGTGGCACTGGTCATCGTCTTGGACATTAAAGTACAAATTGTTGTGCTCATGTTAGCAACTGTGTCTAACTACCCTTTTGATGTAGGTTTCAAAATTATGTTCAAGTGTTCATGTCATGTAATGCAATGTTTAAGTGGTAATACTAAATGTTTTTCATAGTTTTCATGTCAAATAACAAAAAAAAACATATTGTAAGTGGCCAAAAAACAAAAAAAAATGTTTTCGACCCTTAAAACAATGTTCAAGTAGTCATGTTAGACATTTTTTAAAAATTTTCTCCAAGACATTACAAAAATTCCTTTCAAGTGTTGTTCATAGTTTTTACGTCAAACAACAAAAAAAAAATATATTGTCCAACAGTTTAATCAATAATGCCTTCAAAAAATGGCCAAAAAACAAAAAAAAACGGTTTCGACCTTAAAACAATGTTCAAGTGGTCATGTTAGACATTATTAAAAAATTTTCTCCAAGACATTACAAAAATTCCTTTCAAGTGTTTTTCATAGGTTTTAGGTCAAACAACCCAAAAAAAAATATATCGTGCCATAGTTTAATCAACAACGCCTTCAAAAAATGGCCAAAAAAAAAACATGTTTTCGATCCTTAAAACAATGTTCAAGTGGTCATGTTAGACATTTTTTTAAAATTTTCTCCAAGACATTACAAAAATTTCTTTCAAGTGTTTTTCCTAGTTTTTACGTCAAACAACCCAAAAAAAAATATATCGTCCAACAGTTTAATCAACAACTCCTTCAAAAAATGGCCAAAAAACAAAAAAAAAACATGTTTTCGACCCTTAAAACAATGTTCAAGTGGTCATGTTAGACATTTTTTTTTAAATTTTCTCCAAGACATTACAAAAATTCCTTTCAAGTGTTTTTCATAGTTTTTACGTCAAACAACAAAAAAAAATATATCATCTAACAGTTTAAGCAACAACGCCCTCAAAAACTGATCAAAAAACAAAAAAAAAATATTTTCGACCCTTCAACAATGTTTAAGTGGTCATGTTAGACATTTTTAAAAAAATGAAAACTTGGCAAAGTGACATGTCTCAATCAACATTGGATACCTGACAAACGTATTCCAAATAATGGACAACTACCAATTAAAATTCAATGTAAAACATCAATAATGGATTTGTACACTACGTACAAAGCTAAAATCACAGTCTAAAATGACAATACTATGCATTATATCGATAAAAGCAAAAGTTGGAATGATGACATGTCTCAATCAACATTGGATACCTGACAAATCTATTCCAAATAATGGACAACTACCAATTAAAATTCAATGTAAAACATCAATAATGGATTTGTACACTACGTACAAAGCTAAAATCACAGTCTAAAATGACAACACGATGCACTATATCGATAAAAGCAAAAGTTGGAATAATGACATGTCTCAATCAACATTGGATACCTGACAAATCTCTACCCAAATACACAATTCTAACCTTATCAAAATTCGATAACATCAACGTGACAATTATTCAGTTGTCTATAAATAAACAAAACTATACAGTTACACACTTCGACACAATATACCCTCACAAACAAAATTCAATCTTCATATTATGGCATTCTTGGGAGAACCAAGCACTCAAACCATTGCTAACTCAATATTAGCATTCATTTTTCCAAATGGATCAATCATACACAACAAAACTAGTGTTTATTTTCAATGTCCTAGCCCAATACCAATGCGAGTTTCTACTGAGTGTTCTTTCCAAACACTAAAGAGTAGAATGCACAACACCCTTCAGCTAACCAATGACCAATCTGTGCATGAAATCTACTATCGACAACCATCAATTGATGCAGGTCAGCAATATTTTTTTCATTCTCTGCAACTGAAAAATGATGATGATGTTTACACAATGTTAATGTGCTATGAAAAACACCCGTGTGTTAGTCCTATAGTATTATTATGTATCATCGGCAGAACACTAAATGGTATACTCAACCTACTTCGATCTACCATCACTCATACTCATGATGCAATGTTGTATTACAACGGCAAGTGAAAGATACCACGATAAGACAATTTTTTGGGTTACTCCTTTACTGGAACAAATGCAATAAGATTTCAAATTCTTTCCCTATGCAACATCGAAACACTCAAGGATATAATCAAGCAAGTTGCGCCCCTAGGGGTTCCCCCTTATGGAATTCACGAATCACAAGTGGTCAGACAATTGTTCTTCCGACAACCAGGACATTCAAAATATTCAGAAAATTAATCGAATTTGAAATAATACAACTAAAAAACGATGAAGATGTATTAAAGGTGTTAGCGGAATCCAATTACTGATGCGTTTCTGTTCAATAGAAATTTTAGCTACTTTTAGCAAACCAAAAATCCAATTACTGGCAGAAGACATGTCTGCTGCACAACATCTGTCAAATTATGATTAGTTTTCTCATTTTCATGTTTCAATTGTTATTGTTAGTACGTTTTGTTATTTTCGTTTTTTAGTATGTGTTGGTTGTGTTTCTCTTTTTAATTACTAATGTTTGTACTTGTTGTTAATCTATTATGTTTCCATTATTATATTTATCTATTTAATTGTTGTTATTTTTTGTTATTTTAATGTTTTAACTTGCATATCATAATTATATATCCACTTTATTTTTATTTTTTTTAGAAGTCTGGGTTTTTTTATTTTTAATCTACTTATTTTTTAATCACTTTTCATTTTTTAAATTAAATAAATTAAAAACAATCATAATTTAAAAAAAAATAATAAAAACATTTTAAAAATAAAAAAGAATCATATATATCTATTATTTTTTTAAAAAAATCATAACTTAAAAAAATTAAAAACATTTAAAAAATTTTAAAAATATCACGTACGAAAGTCAGGTGATGAAATCCCGACTTCCCAGCATAACCAAATTTTTTTTTTATAAAAAAAATGAAAATTGCATGATGATATAAAAAAAAAAACTGCACAGTGAGAAGTCGGGTATAGAAATCCAGGCTTCCCACTTAATCTAAAAATAGGTGTATTTTGGGAATATTTTACAAAAAGGATGTATATTGAGAAATTTTGTATCAAAATAGGTGTATATTGGGAAAAAAAACTGAAAAACATGAGTCTTTTTATTGTGCTTCTTTTATTCCCATAAAAGGATGAAAGATGAAGGATGTGTTTTGATTGTCAAGTCATCAATTAGGTCATGGTAAAGTATATACATCTCATTTCTAGACTAAATGACATGTTTGATGAACTTCATATTATATTTAGTTGATTCCTTTAACGATCTTCTCCTAAATCAAACCATTAAGATATAAATAATAAATTCTTAAAACCTACGTACAATATACTTAAATTGATTTTTCTTATATAATCAATTACATAATCTTTGTTAAGAAGAAAATATATGTTTTATCCAACGCATAAAGGGAGCTCTTCAATGTCACAACAAACTGAAGGCAATAAAAGTCAAAAAACGAAGAAAATAGTAACCAACATATGGAAGAAGCAACTCAACTAATATAGAGCGTGGCCATAGTTTTGGAAAAAAGGACAAGGACAAGTTACAGAAACAAACAAAGACCTCCAAGAACACAACCTCCTAAACAACTGCTCTCAAACCATAATCATACCGTACCATACCATACCAATGCCATCACCATTCACCAACTTTACCACTACAGCCACAACCAACACAACACCTTCTCTCTCTCCCCCTCTCTTTCTGAGTTACTACTCTCTCCCCCTCTCTTTCTGAGTTACTACTCTCTCCAACACAAACACGTAACTAACCATAACATAACACATTACATGCCGCCATTATTCTCGGTTAGAAACAGAAACTAAACTCAGTAATGGCTTCTTCTGATTCCGTTCCTTCTCTCACCGTGGTTGGATACGAACGCACTGACGCTACTACTTCTCCACCAAACCACCACCTATCATCGATATCACACGTCACTCTCGTAACCGTAACGGTGCTCGCCGTCGCCGTTACGGTTTCCTTAGCCTTATACTTCCTTCTCCGTTTCCGTTTCCTCCGTCGTGTCTCTCCGTCGACATCCGCTGCAGCGTTCTCCTCCTCCGGAAATTGCATATCGCCGGAAACCACTTCGTCTCCTGTTTTCAAATTACTGCCGACGTTCACCTTCTCCTCCGTCTCGCGCCGCGCTGCCGCCACAGGAGGCGGCGGCGACTGTGCCGTTTGTTTGTCGAAGTTCGAGCAGAACGATCTTCTCCGCTTGCTACCTATCTGCTGCCACGAGTTTCACGCGGAATGCATCGACACGTGGCTCAGGTCGAATCTCACGTGTCCACTCTGTCGATCCGCAGTCGGTGCGACGGAATCCGACCTCGCGAAGGTTTTCCGGTCGTCGTCAGTTGCCGGGGGCGACAGCTTCCGCCTCGAGATAGGGAACATCAGTAGCCGCCGCGGAGGAGCTACTTCCGCCGCTTCCGGCGATGGAGAAACTCGTGGAAGGTCCTATTCCGTTGGGACGTTCGAGTATCTCATCGACGAGGAAGCTGAGGTTGAGGTCGAGGTTGCGTTCGGTTACGCTGATCGGAGAATCGTTTCCGGCGAGAAAGAGGACGGTGCTCCGGTGGTGGCTCCGGTGATAGCGCCGGCGGAGTCTCTAGCTGGTGGAGTAGGGTGTGGTGGTGGAAGTAGCAATAGTAATGGCTGGTTGAAGGATTACGTTGGTCGTCTTTCGAATACGGTATCGTTTCGAAGTTCTGGAAGGTTCTTCACTGGGAGCAGTCGCCGAAGCGATGTCGTTTTGGGAGGAGATTACGACGTGGAAGCGAACCGTTTCGGGGATGAAATCGGTGAAATGTTCCGATGGCTCTCAGGGGTTTGAAGTGTAAATAAATGGAATAGTTAGTGCAGATTTAGAATTTTGAAAAAATTTAACTGTTACATGATACTATATCAGACATTATTACATGATCAGTAGCATTTTACGAATCAGATTATGAAGGGGAAAAAAATCAGTGAAATTGCAATTAAGTATTAGTTGTTTTTTCTTTGTTAGTATATGTTTTGGTGAATGAGGTTCTTATATTGGGGATCCTCGACAGATTTTAAAACATTAATTGAAGGGTGGTGCAGGTGTTGATTTGATCAAACGGCGGTTGATGCTAGTTTCATTGTTTATATAGTTTTTACTTTGAAGAATTTAGATATTTCTAACACTTCTAAATATCAAACATCCTATTAATTCTTTTAATTTATTTCTATTTTATTTTTATTTTTATCACATCATATCATCTATTATAACAATATATTTCGGTCTTCCCTCACTATCTTTCTCCAAATGTTAATTATAAATTAGTTTTGTCTTTTGGTGTCCAGAGACTTTTTCTTTTACTTTAGTGCAAAATAGGACCCTTATATGACTGATACGATACAGTTTGTTTGATGTTGCAGAGAACTTTCCATTTTGTCTCATTTGAGTAGTTGTAATTCCCTGCTGTTATTATTTTAACTCTGGAATTCTGAATGCTTGAAAAAAAATTCCTTTATTAAAAGGAAACATGGAAAATTACTTTCAAAACTTATCCAGCATTAGAATATAACTGCAGTTCAATTTTTCTACTTCAGAGAACCAAATCTTAACTTTATAAAATAAAAAGAGAACCAAATCTTATCACAAAAATTAGCTTGCAGTTCAATTTTTAACTCTAGAGAATCCAATTTTTCTTCTTCAGAACCAAATCTTACCACAATTAGCTTGTAGTATTTACTTATTTCAAAAAATGCATTCTCATCTCATGAAATCCGTATATGTTATCATTGTTATGGTTTAGTTTATTTTAATGTAAAGGAATAGGTGAGCAACTATGAACAAACATCTTGAGGGCATTTTTCTTTTCACTTCAATTTCTAATGTCAAGGTGACTAATAAAATAATTTTGAATATCATATTATCCAATTTTAATAAATAATGACTAGTTTGTTTAAACTTACTTTTTAAAAGTACAATAAACAATTTTATAATTTTATGATGTTTATGATTTTCTGATGTGTTTGTCTAAACTGTTACTTAAAATAAATAATTTCTACTTTTCTTAAGAAGCAAATAAGATTCGATTCTTAAAAAAAACACTTATATAAAAAGTATTTTTAAAAAAATAAATTTAAATAAAAATGCTTTATAATATTTTGGATACTTTTTAGTTTGAATTTTACTAATAAAAATGCCTTTAGAAAAAACTTTACTCAATGTTTGCTTTTGAAATCCTAAAATTTATGGTAGGTATTTAACTAACAATAATGCTAAAAATTATAAAAGGAGAAGAAGAAAATCAATCCTAAAACACTACATTAAAATGGATTAAATTATAATACTTATCAAGATCTTGGAAGATGGAAAAGTATAATTTTTAAAATAAGAAAAAACAATGAAGATATATGGATGGAAACATATGAGTTGGATAGTTAAGGGAGAAAGGAAGAGGAAAAGGTCACGATTTGATCCTCTCTACTAGGGATGGAAAAGATCAGGTTAGACTTTGGTGGGCCTGAGTCTGGTCTACATCACTATTATTAAGCCTGAGTCTGACCTATCTATCTGTTAAAACCTTTTTTTTCTAAGTTTTAGCATGACTTATTTAAAAGTCTGGCCTAACCTTAAAATTTGTTTATGTGGTCTATTTTATAGAAGGACTAATAAACAAGTCATTAGGCATATACGCCCCAAAACTTAATACTACTGCAAAATTAAGGTTGAACCCAATTTATTAAGCAAAGACTCTATATTACTTCATAGTTTAATATTTGCTTATCAATCGTTAACAATTCTCAAAATCAAAGCAGGTTGATTATGTACTAATTGTTAATAGTATCCTTTTTTAATAAGTTAAATATATTGTTAATACTTCACAAAAGAAAAGAATCTTATTAGATTAGAATGTGTAATTATTTTTTAAAAAAACAAGAAACAAGTGGGGCCAAGGCCCAACTATTTAACCTTAAATTTTCAATAACCCTAACTAGGAGCATGAGACACCAATGCTACTTATAGGCACAACCTCTCATCTTCCATCTACAAGCAAAATGTCGCAACCTTCCAACAACAAGGAACAACACCTTTATAAAGGCCTCTATTAGTGACGGTGTAGCTTTGATCTTCGATTGTTGGAAATTGCATATGAGTCGCATTACACATGAATATGGTTGTTTTTTTAGTTGCACTGCATCTCACTTGAAAGGTATAGTAGATCCAACTATACAAAACACATGATGGTGATTTTACTCCGATCCCACACTCCAGCGATCACACATACAATGTAGCACGGAGAGGCCTCCAAAGATCGTAGACTTTCACAATTCCATGACCCAAATCACGATTTTGGTAATATTGCATATCACATAATCTCTTGCGTTAAAAACTTCAAGAAAGTTCACGCTTCCAAGGTTCTTATATTTCCCTAATTTTTAGTTCTATTTTTAAAATCCCAAATACGGTTTCAATTTTCAATGAATATGTGTGCCTATTGTGCTTGTGTTGAGGCCTAATTTCTCAATCTTGATATATTTTAAATTGTATGAACCCTAGAATCTATTTTATTTCACATTCATTTCATAGATTATAATAATGCTATGTGACTTGAATCATGATGTTATATGTTTTCATCGTGTAATTATTTCATTTCAATATGTTATCCAATGCATGAAAGTTTTGACCATTTTATTTAGCATTATTTTTTCATTTTTCGTTTCATTGGTTTAAAAAATTTATGTTTCTAATGTTGATGTTATTTAGAGCATTTGTATTTGTTAGGTCACCCTTAATGCTCACCCTTAATGTTTCCAGAAGAGATCGTGATGACTCTTGAGGAAGAGTTTAGGTTTAAGATTCCGGATAATGAAGTTGACAAGTTCAACTCTATTAACCTTATAGTGGAACACATTACATCTCATCCTCGAGCAAATATTGCAATGGACTAACAGTGAATTATTTAATGTAGCTTATTTTAAACTTAATTCCTATTGTTGTTTGACTAATAAGTAGCATATTATTGTGGTCATTTTGTTTGCATGATGATCAGTGGCAGATCTATACTTTGAGAGTTTTAGGGGCAATTGCTCACACCAACTTTAAACCTTTTCTTAATGAAACTTAGAAGTGTAATTATAAATTGCTCTCACAATTTTAAATGTAATATAAAAATTACGAGTATTGCCTCAACTAATTTATGTAAATGAGTATTGTCGCTATAAGATAATATCTAGATTTGTCCCTGGATATGATATTGGTCATTTGTTTGGATGAATTGTTGTTCAACATCTTTTAGTTAAATTTCCCCTCACTTAATCGATTAACTTGTTTGGTTTCAATTTATGCTTTCAATTGTGACAATGGAGGCATAATTAATCAAAGGGGTGAGGAGTATCAAAGGAACATGCAGTTAGAGCAAGAAAGACACGTGAAAGGGGAAATAGACAAGGTTAAATTCAATGCTAGGTTAAAAATGGTCTAATTAAAAGTAAGGTATATGTGTGTGCGTGTGTGTGTGTGTGTGTTTTTTTTTTATTTCCATTTACCTGAAATCCAAATCTATATGTGTTAGTCAAAAATGTGAATCTCATTTGGAATTTTATAGTTGGCCATATATGTTTATTTTGGTTTAGCCTTAAAAAAAATTCCTACATGCCTCAAGGAATATATTCCTTCAGAGAGGAGATAAATAAAACTAAAAAAAGTAATAAATGTAACGAATATGTGACCAAAAAAGGAAAATAAAGTATAAGATGAATATAAAAGTTGAATTATGAAAAAATAGGATTATAAATTAATTAAGTGTGTATAATTCGTGTATATTTTATATTGCTCATTAAATTTGCATTGATACATTTTCCTTGTTTTTAAACCAAGAAGAAGAAAACCTACAGATGATATTGTTAGACACCAATGGATTACTCCAATATCATCATCCACTAAACAATCAATAAGTTGTGGGAGATCATGTGCTCCTAACTTAAGCCAAGAATTACTAGTATCTTTTTCCCTAGGTTGACCTTTAATAATCTTAAGTTAAGTTGGCAACACAAAAATTTTATAGTTAAGGATTTTCTTAGTGAGGGGATGTTTGGAATTGTTTTAAAATGTTGGATTAGTCTGGATGAGAACCCTGCAACAAGGCCTAGAATGAGGATTCTAGTGGTACTGAATAGTCTCGACCTGACTTAATGGATGTTGATGGACGACCACCTGGGTTGCTATTACTCGCATGTATCCAATGTTGAAACTAAAGCTACCACCCTTATACTTGACCCCTCTGGGAGAAAGAAGAAATCAACCAAGAAGGCAAAACTGGACTTGAGTTTGAAGATCTAGGGTGTTTTGTTTCTAGGGTTTTGAATTGATTTGACTTGGGACTTAATTGGGTTTTATTTTTATGTTTTTTGGGTCATTGTTGGTGTTATGGTCATCTTATATATGTGTCTATGTCTTTAATTTTTATTTCTATCAAGTGGTTCTCTACTTGCACAACGATGTATGTGAATTTGATCCGGCCACTATTAAATAAAAATTAAACACATAGACACATACATAAGATGACCATAACACCAACAATGACCCAGAAAAAATAAAAATAGAAACTCAATTTAGTCCCAAGTCAAACCAATTGAAAACCATAGATACAAAATGTCTTATATCTTCAAACTCAAGTCCAACTTTGCCTTCTTGATTGATTCCTTCTATATACCAGGTATGCCAAGTATAAGGGTGGTGACTTCAATTTCATCATTAGGTACAAGCGAGCAATAGCAATCCATGTAGTTTTCCATCAACATCCATTAGGTCAGGTCGAAACTCTTCACTACCAATGGAATCCTCATTCAAGGCCTTAATGTAGGGTTCTTATTTAGATTGATCCAACATTTCAACATGGTTCCAAACATCCCCTCACAATAAAAATCTCAACTATAAAATTCCTTGTTGCCAACTTAAGATCATTAAAGATTAACCATTGAAGGGAAACATTTCTAGTGATTCCTAGCTTAAGTTGGGAGTACATGGTCTTATACTCTCCAAAAGGTCAAACAGTTATGGAAGATCATGTACACACTAAGGAAAGGTGTTCGTAATTCCTTTCAACAACTTTAATGCTCAAAATTATTTTCATGCATAAGCTTTGCATGTTTTACAAAGGTGTTATCAATTGAATTCTAACTTTATTGTCATCACAACATTTTATTGATCATGCATTTTGAGCATACATTTTGAATAACATTTTGATGAACTCTTTCTCAACAATTTTCTAGTGAAGCTTATTGATGTAGTCATCTTCATCTAGTGATCTAGTTTGAGAGGGATCGTTGATATATATGGAAAGCAATTAAAGTTCTTATTGTAGGAATACTCAAATTGTCTTTTATTGTATTCATAAAAGTGTTTAGATAATTTTTTCTTAAAATTTAGGCATTTGTCTTATATGTTTTAGACCTCATATCATTTAAAGTTCTTATTGTAAGAATACTTTGATGATGTAACATGTCAAACTTGTATTCCATCACTTTGATATGCAACTTGTTGTAGCATGTTATGCCTACTATTGTATTTGATTCATTTGGACCTTCATATAGCTAAATTGGCTTTTGTTGTATTCATAAGTGTTAGATAATTTTTTCCTTGAAATTTTGACAATGTTCTCAGATCATTTAGATCTTTATATAGCTAAAAATATGTTCAAAATATTGCAGTTATATCATATTATCCAGACAAAACAGTGTCTCCAACTTCAAGTCATATTTTGATCATGATTCAAGTTACATCAATTCACGATTTCTTGATTATAAATATAGATCTTTCTTCAATCTTTCCATATACTCCAATATCACCTCAAAATCATTTCTATAGCTCAAGATAGGTCCTTCAAAGTGTTTCCTTTTGTTGATGAGGTATCATGCCGAGTGTGCTACATCTTTTTAAGAGCAATATTCTTGTTCTTGAGAAGTGACCCTTTCACATGGCAAATCCTTTCTTAGTAGGCCTATGCAAAATACATGAACTAATCAATTCATAATATAATTGAACTGAATTGATCCAGAAACCTTAACCAGATTTTCAAAACCCGAACTGAACTCCTTTTGGAATCAATTCAATTAATCGAATCGATTTTACAAGGCAATTAAAACTATATGGATAGTGAAGGAACTTGGTCACTTACTCAATTAAAACTACCTAGATACTGTTTTTTCTTCACTTGGTCAGTTGGTCTCATAGTTTGAACCTAACCCTGGATAGTGGATAGTACCTCACTCACTCTAGATATTTGGTCTTAACCTCTCACTCACTTGTCGACTGTCGCTCAACGCTCTCTCTCTGGCGTTGACCTTATGTGTTGGCATCACTCAAGGCTCTATGTTTGTTCGGCCTTGCCCTTTTTGTACCCACTGTCGATGTCACTCAAGGTTCTTTGTTCGGTGTCGCCCCTTTCTCTCTTTGACTGAGCACCCACCTAGACACCCACCTACCCACCCACCCTTTAGCAAAGGTAAACCCTTTCACTTATGTTTCATAATTTTCTCATATTTATGTTCAATTGAGTGTTTTTTTTTTGTTTAAATTTCAATATTTTTTATTGCACCATGTTTTATTCATCCAACTAAATCACTAACTCTACTTGCTTAAATATGTGAAAACTTGGAAGGCATTATTGATTATTATTATTATTATTATTATTATTATTATCATCATCATCATCATCATCATCATCATCATCATCATCATCATTATTATTATTATTATTATTATTATTTGTAGATATACTATTTGATTAAATGTCTACATGTATGAATGTATTCTAATTATACCCAATTGTGGTCTCTACAGTATTGATATTCAGATTTATGTTAAACCTTAAACTTTGTATGCTTGAGGACATAGCCACATAGGTTGAGCTGAGGTTGTCTTTTGGACTCATATACAAATATTTAATGATTATTTGGACTTGAATTCCCCAATTTGCTTGCTTTTTGTGTTTAAATATGCAAAATGTGAGTGCATGATTGTGGATCCAGAACTTGATTCTAGGATTTTCCATGCTTTGTAACGCCCTGTATACATCCGGTTAATTACCATTCAATTATGGTCGTTAAACGCAGCGATTAATTAAAGATAATTAATTAGGAAGCAATTAACAAAATGACGTTATCTTACGTCACCAACAATACCAACTTCGCATTAGGAATGGTAAACACTCGACTCATACATTAATGTCTCAAAATATACTATAATGTACGTCATCTGTGTATCTTCCCTCACGGGGTACAAAACATATATACATACAAGACAATGAATCAACATGCTTATTAACTAATGCGTCTAAGGTTCCACCAGAACCCGACCCTTACTTGAATCTCTTAGCCCGGAATGCCCATCCGGTCTCTGCTTATCACCTCCAAAACATAATCCCCAACTGGGATGAGATACAATCTCAGTAAACTTAGGGTTCTTGGAGACCTCTCCTTCCCTTGGTTCACTTCCATGACACATAGCATCAAAATAGGCATCTTATACGATACATCACATGGATGTCGCAACATGGGTGCCATTCCATTGGACGCTACCAACATCAGGAATGCAACACAATTATAGCATATATATATATATATATCACAGAGAAAGATCATTCACTTAAGGGCACAGTTTCTCAGGACTTTTCAACGTATATGGCTCGTTCAAGAGAAGTTCATCCACTTAAGGGCATCGACTCTCAGGTTTTCTATTCATATAATTGACCACGAAGAGTTGTTCCACATGACTTTGGCTCTTCGGGAAGTCCATACGTAGTCTATTCTACTGGCTAGAGAACCTCCTCATTCACACAACAACTCATCACAACATGCATCATATACATGTTATCAGTAAAAATAGAATATACCATTTTAATACCACATGCATCATGACATATAATAACCAACACTTTCTCAGAGTATGGTGGAACACAGTCAAGGGAAAAGCTCCCAAGACCGGAGAGCTTACCTGCTCCGACGCTACAACACCTCTCTCTCGTTCTCGTGGTCATAACCACCAATGTCCTCTATATCACACCATTTATTAAACGACCAAGAGGGCTAGGGATCAGCTTTTCCAATTTGAAACGCCCTCAAACCTTTGATATGGAACTAGATGAGTTCTTGGAGAAAGCGATCTCTCCGTCTGGTGGTTTTTAGAAAGAACAGAGGTCGGAACCTAGCTATAAGGTGGTTCCTTTCAACTTTCCAGTTGCATGCAAAGGGTTTAGGTCGAGAGTAAGAGGTTTTGGAGTTTCTCTCTCCAAGAAATGACAGAATCAAAGAAAGGAAGAAGACAATGACATTTCTGTAAGGAAACGTGTAGGAATGATCATATATATATAGATGACTCTAGAGCGTGTGTTACACGCTTCTGATGCCACTCTGGCAATATCGGGTGCAAAATACCACTAAGTCAACCTTGTCGAGTTTGGTATGCATAACTCGGTACCCTTGTGCAAGTTTAGTTCAAGGCCTGTCCTTATCCGGTTTCCTACCCCAGCACCTTACTAAAGCCTTGATAAACGCGAGTTCTCCCCCTTTTGGGTTCCTACCTCGGTCCCTATTAAATATTTTTCCCAAAGTGTCACCTCGGACATACGAGTCCGGGTTTCTCGTTAACACTACTTTAGGAGCGCGACCCCAGATCCATTACAAGATCTTAACATAAAGGATTTTTAGACCTAAGAACGTATTTAATCTAGGTAATTACCCCTTCTAAACCTGGATTAGTTACAGGATCATAACATGCTTCAAATTGATTTGAGGTTCATATTTTTGTTTTCTTATTCTTGTGTTTCGGAATGAATTATGTAAGACTTACAATACATATATTTTTCAAGCTTCCATCATGTGGGGCTTGGTTACTTTGTAGTTCTATTGTCTTCACTTATGTTTCATAATTTTCTCATATTTATGTTCAATTGAGTGTTTTTTTTGTTTAAATTTCAATATTTTTACTGCACCATGTTTTATTCATCCAACTAAATCACTAACTCTACTTTCTTTAGTATGTGAAAACTTGGAAGGCGTTATTTTGATTATTATTATTATTATTATTATTATTATTATTATTTGTAGATATATTATTTGATTAAATGTCTACATGTAAGAATGTATGCTAATTATACCCAATTGTGGTCTCTGTTAGTATATGTTAAACCTTAAACTTTGTATGCTTGAGGACATAGCCACATAGGTTGAGCTGAAGTTGTCTTTTGGACTCATATAAATATGTAATGATTATTTGGACTTGAATTCCCCAATTTGCTTGCTTTTTGTGTTTAAATATGCAAAATGTGAGTGCATGTTTGTGGATCCAGAAATTGATTATTGGATTCTCATGCTTCAAATTGATTTCGAGGCTCATATTTTTGTTTTCTTATCCTTGTGTTTCAGAACAAATCCAAACATATTGTTGAGCTTGATTTTTTAATGAGTTATGTAAGAGTTACAATACATATTTTTTAAGCTTCCATCCTGTGGTGCTTGGTTACTTTGTAGTTCTATTGTCTTTGATTAGTATCAATGCCACTCTTAAATAATGTATTAAGGTTATGTATAAATCTGGGTCGTGGAAGGTATTATATGTTTTATAAATTGGTTGGAGTACCCCTTATCTATTTTGGTTGAAAAAAAAAAAAAAATATATATATATATATATATATATATATATATATATATATATATACATGCCTAATGCAGAAGATACAAGAAACCCTTGTTGATGGAATTTTTTTTGTTAATTTAAAAGGCTATTATTTTTTAATGTGTTGATACTTATTATATTCAGAGTGTATATTATCAAATTTTTATTATGAATTATATATCTTTATATTATTATGTGTAATAATATTGATTTTTAATACAAAGGGTAGGACATGCAATAACAACTCATACAACTATGAGCAACCTCTGCCCTATTAGTTCCTTTTGATACAAAGGGTCTCCATCTCATAACTATAGGATTTTTTTCATTTGGTGTTCTTTTTATATATATATATATATATATATATACATATATATATATATATATAATTGCTCTTCTTAATGTAACCATACAATATATATAAATTAGTATGAGTTAATGTCTTTGATAGCATGATGTGATTTGACTGGCATAACAATACTTCCTTACTATGGCGATAGTGGCATTTATGATAATTGCAGGGCTATTCTTGATATTTTTAACTTGTTGTGCAATGTGCATTATCTTTTAATTTTTTTAATCTTTTTCTCTTTCTAATTTTCCATTTTTATATACAATATAATTTCAATAAAAAAGATACACAACATGAAAAATTAATTGAATTTGAGGGCATTAAAGTAATTATGTATTGATGTTATTTCTTATGAGATGTTTGAAAGAGGGAGAGGATAAACATGTGTGCATGTGAATTTAGTGGCTCTTAGATGTTATCAGACAATTAAATTTCATTCCACTATAAAACCTTAATTGATTTATTGTGTCAGCTTTCATGTGGTGAAGTTTTTGGTCTAGATCAACTTGTTGCTCTTAAATTATTGGGATCAAAAAGGTCAATCCAAGCTCTTGAAAGTAAGCTTCCTGCATATGGTAAATTTTGGTATCTGTTTTTGATTGAAAGTGGGAATAATTTGTATTCTTCCAAGTGTGATAAAAAAAGATTGATTTTTTTATATCTTTTAGTTTATTGGTAGTGGTCCAAATTAGCATTAGCTTATATCAATGTTGCATGTAATGCCAAAGGTTCAACTTGTGATTGGAGTAGTTATAGGACTGGAATGTTCAGAAATAGAGTATGTATGCATCTTTTGCTTATAAAAAAATGTGTCTGCTTCTAAACTGTTAAGGTCTTTCTTGAAATCTGATTAAAGCAATATATGAATGCATTTTGGAAATGACTTACTATCCTAATATCTACATGATTGTTTTCAAATGCAGAATATCTACATGGCTGAGCAAAATGAAGCTTTCGCTTCTAACACAACAGAACACTTAGTTGAGCAAAGCCAAATGTTACATCCTCATTCTATAATGCGTAGAAATTGATCTAATGTATGAGATCACTTCACAAAGGAGCCAGAGCTCAACTTAGAAAAGAAAGCTAGATGTAACTATTGTGAAGGTTCAATCAATTTTGAAAATGGAACTACTTCTATGTGGAATCATTTAGCCAGATGTAAGAAGAGTCCAAAAAATGTGAGTAAGAAGCAAACATCTACTTCATCCATGACAAATGCTTCTTCTTCTTCCTTGGCAAGGTCTAGAATTGAGCCACAAGTATTTGGATCGCAATCATCAAAATGTTTAATGCAATGAATCTCCCTTTTCGATGTATCAAAACATGAAGCTTTTCATGAATTTCTGAGCATTGTAGCACCATATCTTAATTTCTTTTCATGCACCACCCATGCACGTGATATTTTTAAACTTTGGGATACTAAAAAAGCAAAGCTGAAGAATTTCCCAACACTGTCGTAAGGTGATACGTGTCATATTTTAGTTATTTTTGGGATTATAATGACACTTATCTTTTGATTTTAGTAGTTTTCATATAAACTTCCCTTAATTCCAGTTGTTTTATATTTTGTACACTTATAAATGTTGTTGTTTAAATATGAAAGATTCATCCATGCATTTCTTATGTTTTGATGGTTATTTGTGGATCTAGAAACCAAGCCAAAATAAAGGGCAAAAGGATAATTTTTTTCATAATTTCAGAGTGCAACTCGCTCAGTCTAGCAATCAACTCGCTTGGGCTAGTGAGATTACTCCAGCTTCAAGTAACCAGCTCACTTGGGCGAGTGACATTACTTAAACCCGAAGCAACCAACTCACTTAGGCGAGTTGGTCTAACACCTCTTGCACTATTTCACTTAAAAGCCATGCAAGAGGTAGTGAAGAGGGAGAAACTAGCAATCTAGAGGAGAAATCAGAGGGAGAACAATGTGAAGATAGGAGAGAGAAGAGAGAAAAGTGGAGCTGGAGTTGCAGAGAAGTGACCGTGGATTGCATCCTTCATCATTTCTTCTGTTGATCTTGTCTCTACACAATGATTGACTAGTTTCTCCATACCCTTATGTATCTTTTTTGATATTATATATATGAATTGTTTCTACTTATTATTGATGATTTCGTTCTGTTTGTAATGCTTGATTCTACTTGATCACTAGTTTCATGAAATTAGATTGTAAGTTTGACTGGAAAGTGCTCTTAGAATTTGAATTGAATGAATTTACTCTTTACGCACTACTAGAAAAACAGCCTTCTACATCGGTTATTTTCGACATTTCACATCGACTTTGAACCGATGTTGAATCAGGCGACGTTGAAAGTGTGCAAGTTAACATCGGTTTTGAAAACCGATGTTAACGAAACTAAACAACATTGGTTTCCCATCGATAACCGATGTGGATATCTCATAAATGAAAACGTTTAAAAGTGTAAAAGATGGTGTAACATCGGTTTCTTTGCAAAACCGATGTTAATCAACACAACAACATCAGCTTTTTCCCAAAACCGATGTTGATTTGATGTAACAACATCGGTTTTGAAACGACAATCGATGTTGATTTCATGTAACAACATCGGTTTTCTTTGCAAAACCGATGTTGTATCATCAAATCAACATCGGTTCTTGGTAAAAATCGATGTTATAGTATAAGTTAACATCGGTTTTTCTTAAAATCGATGTTGTTTATTTAATTTTTTTTTAATATTTTGTCTGTTTTTTAAATATTAGCAGTTCTTCAACCTATAAATTTAAAAATCCAAATCCAGCCAAATTCACAATACATTAAAGTAAATTAATATTCCAATAATAAATAAAAGTCAATAGTGTCAATGTACATAAAAGAATTTGCTAAGCTAATGTATATACAATTGTTTTGAAAATCCAATAAATCACCTAATCTACTAATAGGTCATATCTAATTTTAAGAAAAAACTTCGCCCATTGAACCCTAATCGCCTTCAAGGTGTCGGCCTCTAATGGTCTTTGATCAGTGAAATACTGCATGACACAAGAAAACATTTAATAAGTATAAAACAAAAACAAGTAAACAAAACAATTAGTTTTGAATTAGGTAACTAATTACCATGTCCCAATTATCTGTGAAGCCTCCTTGGACTATTGTCTGAATCCAATGCATGACATAATAGCCACACTCAGTGCTTCCTGTTTGCTTATTACACTAAATTGAAAAAGATAGTCAAAGTTAAATGGAAATTAGCATAAATAGTAATAAAAATTAATTTCAACACATAAACCATGATTTATTAAAAGATTTATTTGCTGGAGTGTCATCGACTCCCTTCAAAGAACTGTTTAAGACAAACAAGCATGCATAGTGTAGAATTTACCTTTCAACTATAGAAATAACGTAAATGTGTTACAAATTAGAACCTACCTATTAATAATTCATTTAAGGTAGTTATCAGGCATGTTATGCAACGAACAGAACCAGACGACTACATTGGTCTTCGAACATATAACTACCAGTTGCCAATGTGCACTGCATTATCAAAACAAGTTATTATACTGCATACATTAATTAAATTGTGATTCTCATTTATACTTACCCATTCAAATACGGTGCAAGGTAGACATTTTTCTGTGAAGTTTGCATCCATTTCTTCATATAGTCCTCGATGTGAAATTGAGATTGGCCAGATCTCTGTATGGACTGTGGCTTAAGGAATCCATACACATCGGCATGATCCGATTGCAGACTTAATTGATTCATATGCCTATTGTATGATGAAAATAAAGTCAGTTATGTTATAATATAAAACAATTCACCATATAATGGTAGTCAATTGCAAGAGACTTACAGAATCCATAATTATATAACAGAGATGTTGAGACATTGACCACCATGGATGATCTCCGAAATATCCTCATACTTGATGTACAAGGGGAAGTTGTCCTTATGCACCCCGAACATCTCTGGGTCCTATCGCACCTGGAAGGGTCTGAGGAAAATATCGGGGATGATCAATGCTATATGGTACAAGGGATCAGAAAAATGTTTCGGCTTTTCTACAGGTTTCGTCGGTCCCTTGGGTTCTTGTTTATCCTACACAGTTAATAACCAAAAGTGAGCGATCAGGTTAACTTGATATGTGACAAATCATTCGTAAATGAGAAGAAATAAGGCAAAAATCAAAAACTTTAATCAAAATTGTTTGTACAAGATGTGTCGGCCAAACAACGAAAGTGTTAAGTGCCTGCCCCACTAATTGAACCTCGTCAGTGGGAACAGGGACGCGAGCATCAGCATCGCGTACTTCCTCAACACTCACCTTCACCTGATCAGCGGCAAGAGGGACGCTGTGCACGGTCGTCGTCCCTTATGAACTCTGCCAAGGGCAACAAGGCGGGGAGAATTGTCATCCACATACAACCCACGCATGTCAGATGCACTCGTGTCTGCGTCATTGCCCGAAGGATCGACACAGCTTCCCTTGGTGCTGACATGGGCACCAATGGGACATGACTGAACCTCCAGAGGTTGCATGGCACCCTGAGATTGCATCTGGGACTGCAGCTAGCTCCATAGTTGCAGACTTCGACTTGCAAGAGGATGATGGAGCTGGTCCGAAGTACTGTGTGATGGTCACACCGGCTCCTGCACCACGGACACGGCCGGGATGCTCTGGTAATTTTCAACGCCTTCTTCATACTCAACCGTCATGCGACTTGCATTCAGCCAACTTCGATCCATGTAATTAATAACTCTGTGATACTCACAAAGTTATTCCATGCATGAAGACCTCGCTTTTTTCATTGAAGGTGTGGCCCTATCCTATTCAGAAAGACTTATTTTTATAATATATTCATATGTAAAGGTTGAGTCTCTTATCTTAAATTTGACAAAATTTCGGCAGCATTTTGCTTTGGTCTCCAAGTACATGACATGAAAGCGGTGACATGAGTTCCACCACAATCAAGTATGCACCCGGAGAACAAAGTGAAATACATTGTACCAAAATTTCATCAAATTTAAGAAAACAAACTCAACAAATACATATGAATATACTATAAAAAATGAGTCTTCCCAAACTGTCCAAACGGACAATTCAAGAATGAATACAATGATTAATACAAACTGTCTGGAAGAATCATTGTAATCAATCTCAAACGGAAAACTAAGGTTCACTCATAATGAACATTAATTGTATAGAAAAGGCAACATGCATACTTGACATACAAAATATTGTATATAAAAGTCCAAATTCATTGGGTGTTCACCTGGGATAGCAGAGACTAAAGCGGAAACTGTGGTTGGTTTGGGGTGAAGAGAGACTGCGTGAGACAGATGTGGTCCTATAGGATTGCGTTGCATGTTAAAATCAATGGCATTTTTTATTCGACTTACATAACAAGTGCCACTAATGCATGTTTAGTGGCAATTAAAACAAGTGAATCTTTCATCATCAAGTAACAAGGGAATATCAACACTTGATGACGGTTACTTACAATATAGAATCTAAAAAAAAATAATGAAATTTGTAAGTACCTGTGACAACAGTCACTAACAATTTGCAACCACAAATGTAGGGATGACGATGCAAAGTAGAAAAGGACAACTGCCTACAAATGATGTTGAACATTGAACAAGTTATATTCAAGGACGACACGAACATACACAAGTTATATGCATTAAGAATGGAGAAGGTTAAGTCTTTGTTATGGAACAACATATGAAGGAAAGCTTGTTTATATCTTAAGAGTATTTCTAAACTCTTGTTTTGGAGTGATCCTAGGGTGAGTGAGGTGAGTTTGGCTCATAATATCCCATCTATCATGTATTATTGTTCACTTATTAACACGAAGGCAGCTTATAGTCAGAGGCTACAAATATAGAGTGGCAGCATTCACATATCATTTAATCTTCTCTCAACTATTATCAGAAAAAGGTACAACTAAATTCAGCTTTAGGAATCCCAAGCTTTTCAACCAATAAACAAAATATCTTGTGCACAGTAAGGTGATAAATTTATAAACATATAATGTGTTTATGTGGAGATACCTGAATTTTAGCTCCACGATATGTGATCACACCTGGGATTCAAGTTAACGTAGTAAACTCATATAGGAAGCAAACAAAAAGAAGTAAAATCTTTAGAAAATTCTTTGATACAAACTAAACTTTAGATAATTTGGAAAATTATTATGATACCCACCACCAAAACCCAATACAAAGATAAAATCACCCCACTTTTAGTAACATCAAAACCTTCACCAGCACCTCCAACTCCTTTTGATGAAGGTGTAAGGAGTTCCCTCTGCAGCTTTGCTAATTTAGCCTGGCACCAGATATTTACCAATTATGAATCAACCCCTCAACAAAAACAACAACAAAATACAGGAAAACAGAATACAAAACTCTACAAGATATAGATAGAATCATCCACCAAACATGCATCATGTGTATGCAACTGAAAATGTGTGATGATATGGATATAGATATAGCATAAGTTAATTTTAAGTTATGGGAAAAGCTTATTTCACTTTACCTTCTTATTTATCATACAAATATAGTGTTTTTCCTTTAGCTAATATGTTGGCATCCTTGGGGATTTTCTGCTCCTCTTTGCTTTGTTATGAGCTATTTGGAAATGTTGGCCCTTATTGGATTGGAGGGTGATATTTTTGTTAACCAGAAGGAAGATTTGGATAAAATAAAACAACTATAAACTATGAACACAACCATCATTTACAAGCAATGTTGCATGATGACACATCACACCATGCTGGATTCACTTCTCATCATCAGGTACAAGCCATGTAAAATATTCAATAATTAATGTCACAAATAGTTCCATCTTAAAGATGCTTACAACAGTTAATGAGGCAGAGATCTCATTAATCCCTGCACTTCAACTTCATGTCTACAAGTCAATCCCTATTTGAATGTGTTCTAAACTAGAAGACATGTCCATTGAATTTTTCGGAAAATGTCTTTTATTCAATTCTAACCACAGTTAATTTTGCAGATGAGAAGTGGCAAATGTCCAAGCTACTTTGGGATTGGTTTCAAATGTAGTCTAAACCCAAAGCAACCTTAGTTTATTTCGAAAACATTGGAACAATGGAACCAAACAAACAAAAACTAGTAAAGCTACCAATTCAAACCAAATAGGAATTTGAGATCCATTGCTCTATCCTCACGGAGACAACTGTACACAAGTATTGAGTTCACAAGGATATATGAAAAACCAAGCAATTAAGCACCAACAAATATCAAAATCAACTTGAACACTCACCATCTAGCCATGCATGAGGTTCATGTGAAGATACATTGTAACTTGCAGACACGGACACAATGTCAGAACCATATTCTAATATCATACACAATTTAGGCATTTTATCAAGCAGTTGATGGCTAACAACAGCAAAATCACACCACGGTGAGTCATCAACATTACCTTAAATTGGCAATACAACATCAAAAACAAACATTCAGTTGCCAGACACATCAACATTCGGTGCAAGAAGGCTACTAACCTGGGATGGAGAGACGATCCAAACACGCAATGAGCTTCGAGCAAAACATGATGACCTTCGAGCCAAAGTCGCGACCAACAACAAGATGAGCTTCGAGTTCGACTGTGAGACTGAGAAAATCGTCAGAGAAGCACACAATAAGAACCAAAATCACGAGAGTGAGAGTGAGATGAGCTTTCTGTGTAGGTAGGCGCGGGATTGTGTGTTAAACTTGGGTGACAGGGAGCTGTTATAATAAAACAACAACATTGGTTCTCTTTATGAAGTCGATGTTAATCGGTTTTCCTTAAAAACTTGAAAACTGATGTTACAAGAAACAAGTTAACATCAATTTTTCCTTTAAAAATTGAAAATCGATGTTAACAGAAACAAGTTAATATCAGTTTTGATGAAAACCGATGTTAACAATGTCCTGTTCATTACAAAATTGTCACCGCGTTTTCGTCAATATCGATTTTCTCAATAACCGACGTTAAGCTAGCGATGTTGAAACCTATTTTTCTAGTAGTGACGTTACGTTGCTAGGAATAGAGCATAACATTTTGATTGAAAATAGCACAAGATTATGATTGCAATGTTGGGATATTCACTTCATAAGCGAGGAATCGATATTCAGTAAATATTCTTAGGTCTCTCGAATGCGAGAGATCGGTTAGAGATGATTTAATGTGTGCATCAGTGATGTTAGAAAATGATTCATATGTATTAACATTATTTGGATACTGAGGGTATGACCGATGAAATTCAATCCTACATTTCTCTTGAATTAATTAAATTCATTTTACTTGTTTTTGTAATTTTCCATATTTTCGACGCATTAATTCCGTTATTTCCATTAAACCATGAAATTTTGATTAAATTTATTGTAAATAACTATTGAACTATTTATGTTTATTTGGAAAAACTAAGTAACTCAAGTCCTTGTGGAGACGATCTCTTTTATAAAATCTGTAACTTGCAACGACATTGGTATGCTTGCCAATAGTCTAACATAGGTTTTGCCTCACTGTTGACATGTGGACTTCAACTCAAAATATTTGAGTTATATGTGTATGTCAGCTCATTTTGTTGACAACAATTGGAACTTGCAAAAGGTGTTAAACTTCTGTCAACTTTTAAGTCACACGGGAAAGACTATGGCTAAGACGATTGAGAAATTCTTGAGTAATTGGGGGCTGAGCCGCATTCTTACTTTGACAATGGACAATGCCACATCCAATGATGTTGCAATCTCACTTCTCAAGAAGAGGCTAGCGTCGTTGAACAATTTGGTTATAATGGAGATTATGTTCACATGCATTGTTACGTGCATATCTTGAATCTAATCAAGACGGGTTGAAAGATAAAATGTATTATGTTTGTGTTATGGTCAAATATGTAAGATCTTCTTCTTCTTAGTTGTCCAACTTCAAGAAATGTGTTGTGAATCAAAACACCAATTTTAAAGGCTTGTTTGCTTAGATATGGAAACCAGATGGAATTCAACCTACTTAAGTGTTGGACGCTGCATTAAAGCACCATAAGGCATTTGAAGAGTTTGAAATGGAAGATATGAAATATGTTGATGAGTTACAAAATGGGGGGGGGGGGTGATAACCGATGTCGCATCGCTTCAAAACAATTAAACTACGCTAATTTTGTAGCACATGATTAATCTAGGTCGACTCAGAGACACGATCAATTTGGTTCCAACTTTAATTCACTAATAAACAATAGGGGAATTTTAATCGAATATTTTGCATGCAATAAACAAAAATTGCAAAAACAGAATCAATAAAAGATGTTGTAAACAGATTCGGGAATATCAATCCAATTCATCAAACCAAGCAATGCAAATTATCATAGTTCTCAGATAATGATCTTATTATGAATGTTCTTTCAATGTCATTAGAAGCAGTTCAATCGAATTAACTCCTAAATTAATTGAAACCACAAAATTAATTCAAATATCATCCAAACAACTTATGATTAAAATTCAAAATTAGGAAATAAATCCATGACCTAATCCTTTTTCAATCCTAAACACATTTATAATCATGAAAATCGAATAGATGATTGAAGAAGAAAATGAACATTCACACAAAAATTGAAATATTAAACCAAAACTCAAATTCTCCTTGCTTGGCTGGATCCTTGGATTGATTGATTGTTTAGTCTTTCATGATCATCATAAGTGGAAGAGCCACAAAAATTATGCAAGAAATAGAAGAACAGAAAATGAAGAAGAAAGTTGAAGAACAATGAAGAACATGAGAGAAAAAGAGAGAGAAATTTTAATTCTGGAAACTTCTAAAAGAAACTACAAAATATGTTTGTGCTAAAAAATGAAGTGTCAAAATCCAACTAACTAATTTCACAAAAATATAGTGATTGAGTCAGTAGGAAAAGATGGGTCATGATTAGGCCTATCTAATCTAACTAATTACTAATTACACCAATTCATAGTCCAAAACTCAAGTGCAAAGGTTATGACTTCCAAGCCTAAAATGATCCTCAAAATGACAGAATTGGCCTCGTCTTATCTTTGACAAAATTGTAGATCTTTTTCTTATCTTTTCAGGGACTACTCATATGCGCCATTTAAAGTTATGTAGAAATTTCTAGGTCCTGCACAAGGAAGATATGTCAAGTAAGAAAAAAAATCTGAAAATAAGCAACAAATATCAATTAAGCCCACTTGTTTGCCTGAGACAAAAATTGAGTTAGAGTAAGAAAATAAAAGTTCAAGAGAAGTCAAATAAGCTAAGAAGAATAGAAAAATATTAAACTAAAAACACTCAATCAGGGGGCTGTTCCTATATCTAAAGATTGGGAATTTGTGCGTACAATCTTGTCATTTCTAAAATTGTGTTTATGATGCTACTTTGTGCTTGTCTGGTTCGACTTATGTGACTAGCAATTTGTATATATTTGAGGCCATTAGAATTGGAAGAAAGGTAACACAAATGTGTACTTCCAAATATGCAAGTGTATAAATGATGGTTGAAGTAATTAAGAAAAAATATGATAAGTATAGGGGTGTTCTTGATTGTCTAAATATATTTTTATTAATTGCTCTTGTGTTGCATCCAAGATACAACTTGAAATTCTTGCATTGCTTGTTTACTGAAAATTTTAGTTGTGAAGTTGCATCATTGTTGAAAAAAAAAGTGGAATTCAAGATGAAATCACTTTTTGAAGAGTACTATGGTGGGGCAACTGATTTGAAGCTAACTCTCTAGAAGCTCATCTTAATGAAGGAGGTAGTGATTATCCTTATTGTTATAGCCAATATTTCCAAACAACCAAATCTAGAAAATTTGAACTAAATATTTACTTTGATAAAGCTTTGGAAACATGTTAAGGAGATTTGGATGTTTTGAATTGGTGGAAACTAAACTCGGGTCGATTTCCAATTCTATAAAACATGGCAAGAGATTTTCTTGCTATACTTGTCTCTACCGTAGCCTTTGCATTTGTCTTTAGTACCAGAGGAAGAGTTACTAATCCACATCATAGTTATCTCACACCACAAATTGTTGAAGCACTCATTTGCACACAAGATTAGATTTGCTAAAGAGAATAGATTTAGCATTATCTTCAAATGAAAATGAGTTTTTTGAGATGCTTAAGTAATTTGAACAAGGTAACAAGATTTTTTTCAAACTACATTCTTGTGTTATGTACTTTTATAAACTAATGTTGTTTTTCTTTATTTTGTAGAAAGTGTACCCTCACAGGACATAACTTATTCAGCCTCCTCCATTACACTTGATGATGAATGAAGGAGATCGATTGCTTCTTTTAGTTATTAGGATTATTATATATGTATTTGCAATTAAACTCTAGAGATTCAGTCATGATGCATGGTTATTTTGAGTACTATGTAATTAAACTCTATTTTGAGTATTTTCACTTCTGGATCAGTTGGTTGTCCTGGTAGGCTTCTTTTGAGTATCATAGTTTGTGCCTGCTATTTATTTTTCAATGAAATTGTTTTAGTTACATGATTTTTTGCTAAAGGATTGAAGACTTTATATAGTCGAATTTTTATGTTTGCTTTGATGTTTAGGGTTGAACTTATTTCCCTCTATTAACAGATGTTGGGGGTGGTTAACTTTTTTGGTCGAATATCAATACTTATAGAGAACACACAGGCTTTTCATTTGTTCATGACAACACTTCTCTAGGTTTTTTATTCATCATTCTCTTTCCTTTTTATGTCATTTTGTCTAGTTGTTGATTGTATACCCATATTCTATAACTGTTGGAAGATTGAAATTCCAATGAAAAATGAAATCATATATGTTATGTTATGTTTTGGATTGATGTGAAATTATTCCTTTAGGCATGATCACTTATACAATGTTTGACTTAATTTTTTACATCATTTTTTTTTCAAATTGGGTAGCTGTCTAAAATATGGATTCTCCTTTTGATATTAACTGGAAATGTAATTTTTTGTGTCAAATTATGAGAAAGGGTATATAAATGATGCATTGTCTTTTAAAATTTAGGTAAATTATAGCCTATTCCGACAAAACCAATAGCTTTGGAAGGGAAATTGTTTTATGGTTGTTTGCATCTATGAGTGTTGATACTTGACCAAAAAAGACTTTATGAAAAATATTTGAGAGTGGAAACAATAAAAAAGAACTAGTTTAAAAACTTATTTAAGAACCCAAGTTGGATTTAAAAATTGGTTCAAAACTAGTTTGATTGTGAATCTGAATCAAAATCAGTTTAACTAACCAATTTAGTTTATAATTGGTTCGGTAAAGTGGGTCAAATGTTTGGATTAAAATCCGAACAAGTTAAACCGATTTTTAGGTCAGGTTATTTTTTTGGATGCCCAATTCAAGCAAAGTCCTACATCTCAGTATAGCCTTGGACATCAAAAAAAAATTTCGACCTTTCTCTTGAGTCTCTACTATCAAAAACTAACATTTTTACTAGGAGTGAAAATGAGTCTAACTGTGTTGAGCCTTACCTAAGTCTAACCTGCTTTATAATTTTCAGTTCAAACATAAGCCTATTATTTATGATAGGCTTATTTTTTAGGTCTGATTCATCCTTTATATAAGTATGTCTGGCGTTTAAAGGCATATTTAATCTTAAAGCCTCAAATCATGTCAAGTGATCAAATAACACCTTTTGGTTTTGCTTCCAAAAATTAATCTAAACAATTCAATAGAACACAATCACCACATCCTTTATGCATATTATCTCTGCCAAATCAAATTTGACTTTTGCCACATTGTTACTCGTGCAAGAGCGGAAAAGCAAAGAACGTCATGTAGCAGCGTAGATCAATTAGTCCTTTCCTCATCACCATTGTACATAGTAAATGAGAATAGTAGTTGTTTTACTTCATAGTCATACTTGTTGGATATGGCTCATCTTTCGCAGTCAGAAGACAACCCTTCTTGTTGGCAGGGTCAGCAGAAAGCCAACTGGGGTCCCGCTCCCAGGTGAGCGGGCGGGGGTCCGGGGAAGCCGCCCCGGCGGGGGTCCGGGGGGCAGCGCCCCCAGGCCCGTAGAGGCTAGGTACTGTTGTGGGCCTCTGATTCTTTGTAATATT
>PYAF01003465.1:840344-866287 GCA_007407185.1 Glycine tomentella
TGTTTCCTTTTATTACAGTAAAAAAAATTAAATATTTTAAATCACCTTAATTAAAATATATACATGTGTGATAATAATTAATTTATTCAAATTTTAAATATGAAGATATATTTATTCTAATTACCTATATTATATTTAAATGACTTTTATGAACTAAAATATAGATTTTTTTTTTTACAATTTTTCTATCAATACATAATATTTTCATCTTTAACTTGTTTATTATTATGAAAATCAAGATAAAGATAAAATAAATATATATTTTAAAATTTTATTAGATATATTTGTTCTAATCTTAATAAAAGATATATTTATTATAATATTAGATAAAAGATAATTAGGAGATCAATTTATTACATATTATTAGATCATATTATTTTATTAGATAGATTTTAAATTGATTTAGATAATATTTTATTAAACTTGACTTGATGAATATAAAACTAATTAAATAATATTTTATTAAATTTGATTAAATATATTATCTGATATAATAATATAAATTATATGATATTATATAATTAAATAATATATAAATTATATCAATATAATTTATTTTTAAATCACACCAAAATAATATCCAAACCTTTTTATGATTACTTGTATTGACGTTGATAAATAACAGGTAACAGGATATTAATAATGGAAAACTTGACTTATCCACCGAAAAGAGAATCAAATTTCACCTGTTATTGTTTTTTTAATTATTTGCCGTAAGTCCGTAACGTGTGCATAGATTTCTCCGTTTTTATCCAAAGAAAATCACTTACATTATGATTTATTACTGATTAGCTTTCACTTTCAACATTTATTGAGTATTAACTAACTCAATTGTAACTCATGGTTAAAAAAAAAAAAAAAAACCGTTACGTCATACGTGACCTTTTGAACCGTTGTTTGAGAAATAAAGGAACGGAAAAATCAAAATAAGTTATATGCAAGTATCATACATATGTAGTTCTGCATAAAAAAATATGTAGTTAAGTGGAGTCACTCAAATAAAATAACAGGTTTGGTCAAAATTAAACAGATATAATAAAGACAAATAAAATCAGTAGAAGGGTTAAAAACAGAATATAATTAAAAACCCAAAAATAAGAGTACTCATGAAAAGCACGTTAACTAAATTAAGGCTCCATTTTAAAAAACTAAATTAAGATTATGTTTGATAAAACTAATTGATACTTAAAGTTAGAAGTATGTAATTCAAAGTTTTTAAGTTAATTTATTAAATTATAAGTATTTAATAAAATTAGATCTTGAAATAGTTAAAAAATATAAAATGACATATTTTAAAAAAAGTAATAAAAAAATTAAATAAATATTTTAAAGATAAAAATAAAATATAAAAAATTAAAAATTAAAAATTAGCATTTTAAAAAACAATTACTTCAAGTAACATTTGAAAAATATTAAAAACTACTAAAACTTGATAAAAATTACTTAAAAAAACTTATTTATGAAACAATCAAACAAATTTCTCAAAAAAGTTAGAAACTAATTGAAATAACTTATCCAAATAGCCTTAACTCTCCCGATTATTTTATATACATACTCTTGGGTTTAGGATCCCAAAATTCAGGTTCCAATTGAATGACATCCTGATATTTATTTTTGGGGATATATTGAGTTTGAGCTTTAGGCTTATGAATTGCCAAAGGTTCATGATGCTGAACAATGACTTTGCCTTTTGGTTGGTGAAGGATTAAATGATTAATTCCAACTAAGTATTTTGAGAAAACTTCTGAGCGACTTAGTATCGCTAGTGGTTCTAAGCTTCGTGTCAATTTTAAACTTTCTAATGCTATCATTGAAAAGGAAGATATGAAAATTAAAACTTCTTTTCTTTTAGTCAAAAATCTTAAAAATGCGGTTATTCTAGGAACGTCGTTTATCAAATCGATTTTTCCAATCACAATTTCAGATAAAAGGTATTTCTAGTACTTATTTGAATAAATCTATTACTTTCAAATTTCTAAAAATCTTATTGTTAGAGATTTGAATCCAATCTTTTACAAGCAAAATCAAATTAATTATCTTAAAAGAAAAATTTCTTGTTGGTCTTCCCAAATCTTTAGGGGATAAGGTTAGGGATAAGATTCATTTTTTTTAATCTCTTAACTAAAGCAAATGAATTTCAGACAAAAGTTCATATCTTTAGTTCCAATAATTTGTAGGTTTTATTGCCCTCATCTTCATCGGGACTTACAACCCCTGCAACACCAGATCAGAACTTTCTCTGCTTATCATGCTAACCAATTAAGACATGGTAATATGTCTATGGTAATGTCTATGTCAAAGGGCAATTACCAATGCTCAGGAGACAAGCTCTAGTCAAATGGTGGTCACAATTTGATCACTCCAAGGCTCACCTTGACCAGGTATCGCTTTAGTTTAAAAGTCATCCAAAATTGATCAAAGCAGCAGACTTGGAAACATGCAAGTTTCTTGGACACAATATTTACCAGTGAACAATCACTCTAATTAATCGTGCAATTGAATTTGCTAACAAATTTCCTGATCAGATCATCGAGAAGGCACAACTCCAACATTTTCTTGGTTGTTTAAATTATGTTGTTGATTTCTTTCCGCAACTGAGTAATCTTACTAAACCTCTCTGTGATCATCTTAAGAAGAACTTCCTCCATGGACTAATGTTCATACTAATCTTGTTTAAAAAATCAAATCTAGAGTCAAAGACATGTAGGGACATTAATTTGACAAGAAGAAGGATACTCTTCATCAGTAGAAGATAAATCATCCTTTTGAATTTGATTCAAATTCTCTAAAGAATGACCCTCAGAGGATTCCTTATCAGATTCTTCTTTGGAGGAAGATTCTACTGAGAGTTGATTAATTTGTTCTTCAACAGAAGGATCAAGGTTGAGGTTCCTAAGTTTCTTCTTAAGTTTGCAATATTGACTTTTGTGGCCTGATTTGCCACACGTCTAACAAACTATAGGTCTCTTAGGAATGTTAACCTTATCAAATAGGGGTTTGGTCTGGAATCTCTCCAAAGCTTCCTAGGTGGAGTTCCAGACTTATGACGATGATAGACAAATTTCTTGAGTTCCTGTCTCTCAGGATTATGGGTATGTTTTCTGGATTTCTTAGGCTTGGCGCAAGAAAGACCAAACTACTCACAGAAATTATCTAAATCTCTGCAATTTTGAGCCTTTTCCTTTGCAAGCTGATACTGGATTTTATCATCTTGGCAAATTTTTAAGGCTACCTTTTGGATATAAGTAATAAGTTGACCATAACTTAATTGCCTATAAGGGATTTCATTGTTATGTTGACTACGAATCTTATCCCTAACCTTATCCCCTAAAGGTTTGGAAAACCAATAAGAAATTTTTCTTTCCACCCCTTATGGTATCAAATCCTAATGGGGAAGTAGGAATATATGGTTAGATCTAGTTTATCTTTTACTTATTTGAACTATTATCCAAACATGAATTTCTTTTAATTTGTTTTGTGCTTTTGTAAATGATTTAAGATCTTTTATGTCTTAACTGGTTAGCATGATAAGCGGAGAAAGTTCTGATCTGGTGTTGTTGGGGTAGTAAGTCCCGATGAAGATGAGGCCAGTAAAACCTACAAATTATTGGAACTAAAGATCTGAACTTATGTCTGAAATTCATTGGCTTTAGTTAAGAGATAAAAAAAAAGAGTCTGAAATATAGTTTAGTGGGTAAAACTTAACTCAGATCTATCTTTGACTCTAGATTTGATTTGTTGAACAAGATTAGTATGAACATTAGTCCATGGAGGAGATGTCTTCTTGAGACGATCATAAAGAGGTTTAGTAAGATTACTAGGTTGCGCAAAGAAATTAGCAACATAATTTAAACGACCAAGAAAACGTTGGAGTTGTGCCTTCTCGATGATTTGATTAGGAAATTTGTTAGCTAATTCAATTGCACAATTAATTGGAGTGATTGTTCCCTAGTAAATATTGTGTCCAAGAAAACGAATTTTAGTTTGAAAAAGAGACCTCGAAGCAATCATCTTCATTCTGATAGAAGTCATCTGATGATTGAGAGGAGGCTTCAACTGGCTTCTTTGAACAAGCCTCTTCATCCTCCTTTTCCAAGAGATTAAAGATCATCTTCATCTTCTCAACAAACTTCTCCTTTGAAGTAGATGATGCCAAGGTTGCTAGAGCGACGAATCTTTGATTAAGAAACTTGCATGTTTCCGGGTCTGCTGCTTTGGCCAATTTTGGATGACTTTTAAACCAAAGCGATACATGATTAGGATGAGCCCTAGAGTGATCAAATTGTGACCACCATTTGATGAGAGTTTGCCTCCTGAGCATTGGTAATTGCCCTTTGACAGAGACATTACCATAAACATATCGTCATTAAAAGATCCAGGCGAGAGATAAATTACTAAAGAAGTGTAAATCCACCGGGAAGGGATCATCAGGATGCTCAAACTTCTTAGTAAAAGTGGTTAAGCATGATACTACCTTAGAAGGAAGTATCTCAAGGATTGATCCATAAAAATTCCACCAATGTACAAACCACTGAGGAAACTTGTACGGGACGTTTTGTTTAAAATATATAAGCCAAGAATATATATATATATATATATAGATATAGATATAGATATAGATATAGATATATATATATATAATATTAACAATATAATTTTTTATATTTTGAAATTAAAAATGCTTTATTTGAATTCATCTTTTATTAAATATAATAAATTAATTATTTATGTGTCTAACCAAATGATGTTAGAAACAATTAATTAATAAAAATTAATAGAGGAATTTTTTGGTTTTAGGTTTTAAGATCATATTATTAGTAAAGTTATTAATCAAATTTTTTGTAAGCAAATTAAATTTTAAGGAGCTAACTTTATGTAAGTATAAAATATTGATTTTAATCAACAATAATAAACAAATAATTTTAAAAATAATAAGTGGTTCCAAACTGGTCCTCCATTGAAATCTCATTCAGAAATAGACAACAATAAATAATAAAAAACAAACAAATAATCTTAAAAAGTAACATATATCCAAGCTTTAGTGGTCACTTATAAGCATAACCCTAGCGTGAACAGAAATCGTGGAATAGGAAGAGAAATAGAGCGCTCGTGAATGTCGAAGAGGAAGACAAACAGAGATGTTCATGAACATTGCGAACTGAAAGAGGAACAATGAAGAACTTATGAACGGGAAAAAGAACAATGGAGAATTCGCGAACTGGAACAGGAATGATGAAGAACTTGCGAACGGTGAAGATGAATGGAATGTGAACGTCGTGAGAGAAAGAGGAACTCGCACTCCCTAGACGCTTAAGAAGAAGTCACCAACAGGAGGAAGATGAACAATACTCGCGAATGATGAAGAGGAATGAAACGTGAATCCTACATTCTGAAACTAATTGAGAGAAGATAATTTGGGTTTTACAATTAAAATGTAAAGACAATTTTGTCTACTCATATGTTTCAATTGACATTAATTAATAACATTAATAGAATGGGGTAAAAGTAATGTACAATAAGGGAGGAGTATTGAATGAAATTTGAGTAAAACACTGGAAATACGAGTATAATTTACTTAAAAATTTAAACATCAATCATTTTAAAACATAGAAAATAATAAAATTTTCAATTATAATCGACAAATGAACATAATCATAATTATCAATGGTGAATGAATATAATTATTTTGTATTTATTATATCTCCCCCTGTCCATTTATACAAACAATTGAGTGAGAGTTGTGGTTTACTAAATTAAATATTTTTAATAATTATTTTACACTCAATAAAAACATTTTTTTTCCAATTATAATTCAGCTTTTTTCAATTGTTTGAAAAAGTTTTAACACAAAATATTCCTTTTGTTTTCGTCTTCTTGACATGTAACAAATACAATGACCAATTTTTTCTTTTTTAAATATGTATTAGATTATTCGTTTTCTTTCAACAATTTTTAAACTTTTATAAAAGTAATTAATTTAATACAAAAACTGTTTAAGAACATTAAATAGTAGTAGAAGAAGAAGAATTGTACAAGTACAGCTGTGCCCAGTACAAGTTCGTTCAACTTCAACCAACTATTTTAACTGCAAGTTGTTCAACCATTTCTAAAATCTTTTCAGTAATAACCTTTTAGATTAGTTATGCTTCTCTATCAACTCATCAACCAACCACCTTTCTTTTTCTCTATTTTGTCCTCAAAGATTAGAATTTCCTTGTACTTTTTGGTTTGTCGTGTCCATATCAAAGTACCAACCAACAGTACGAGAATAAACATTAAGCTGAGAAATAATGATGAGATAGAAAGAAGCACCGAGAGAAAGAGAAAAACGAATTAAGAAGAAAGCACCGGATGTTTTTTTTTTTGAAGAACGTGTGCGTGTAACGTAATTCAGTTCTTTGAACCAAAGCTTATAAAAGAAAAGAAACCCAAGTTGCAAATCCTGTTGGTTTGAGTAAAATTTATAATATCCCTATGATAATGATGCCGTTGGCATCGTCATCCCTATCGTCCTACGTTTTCAAAAGTTATCGAATCATATGTAAAAGATATTTCCTGTTCCTTTTATTTTATAATGACAACAACAATACATCTTTTATCATTTTCCCTCACCCCCTTATTCTATTTCCTTTGGATTTTATTGTATCAAAAGGTTAATCTAATCTAATCTAATCATGATCGTACATAAAGGGTGCGAATTTAATGTTTGTATTGTAATTGTAATTTGTAATTTGTAATATTATTGTATTTGTTTCAGTTATTGGTTTACTTTGACTGTCCCAATCGAGTTTGGGACTGTGCCGAGACACAAAAAGGTCTTTGATTTTGATTTACAATATTTTTTCTTCTCCAATTAAATACTTTTTGGTTTATTATTATTATTATTTCATTTATAAATGGGCTTTTGGTTTGGTGGATGATAGAGGTTTTATTTTGTTCTAATGCTGGTCATACGATAGGGTTCCCCAATTTACTTTCTTTCTTGACTTTGTGAACATTGATTCGATTGGGGGGCGTGGATTTTTCTTCTGATTTCTTCGCCAAGTTCGGGTTTTTGACCAATTGGGTCGCTGATTCTCGCCTCACCTTGATCTGGGTCGTTCCCTTTTCTTCAATTTCAGAGTTGTGTTGTGTTGTTCCCAATTCTTGAGGGACAAGGGCTGAAACTTTGATTCCTATCTTCTTTGCTGGGTTTTATTTTTCATCTTGGAGAGTCCTTAGAGGCATTGGGGTGGGGAGAGTAGAAGAAGAAGCTATTGTTGTAGTGTGCTGTTAGTTGTGACAAGTGGTGGTGGTGTCTTTTATTTTTCTTTCTGATATATGTATTTGGAGGAGTTTGGTTACACATGATGTTCCATTCTCAGGGTGTGTCAAGACATTTTAGTCTCCTTGCTGTCCTGAGTGGTAAATCACGTGACATTAAAGAAAAGCAGAAGCAGGGTAATGCTTCTGAGGATCAATTTCCTTATCCCTTTCCAGAACTTTCTTCCACTGGTCGTCTTGAGGTGACCACTGAGTTTCCATTGGTGTAAAATTTGTTTTGTTTTCTGTTAATTGTTGGCTTTGAGTTTTTTTTATTATAATATCTGAAAAGTGGAATTTTAACCTTGTGTGTGAATTCAGGTCAAGGTATTGACCGAACCTACGGCTGATGAACTCGGTCTAGCTCTTGAACAACTGCAGCCAGATTTTGTTTACCTACAAGGTCAGCAGCTAGAAGATAGGGGAGAAATTGGGCCTCTTGGATGGGAAGATTTTGACTTGTCTGTCCCAGAAGCATTGTGTGGATTGTTTTCTTCCAAATTACCTAATACTGTGAGTGTTGTGCGTATGATTTTGTTTGTGATCGTTTGATGCAGATAATGTAATGTTTGATGACCACCCTATTCCATGATGTTGTTGCAGGTTTATTTGGAAACTCCAAAGGGAGAAAAATTGGCAGAGGCACTTCATAGTAAGGTCAGGTTGATAGCAGGCAATCTAGAATTTTGATTTTGAATTAGATTAGATATGAAAACAAAGGTGTGCTGGTTTAAAGTAATTAATGAAGTGGTGGTTAAACCATATTTTCATAATTCGCTAGTTATCCCTATGAACTGTAAATTGGTAATTGCATCCCAATTCAGGGTACCAGTACTCCCAAATTAGCTTATTGTTAATAATGTATCAATTAATTAATATTTTAGAACATACTGCAAACTTAAACAGCATACCTACCAAATATGTATACTCCCACTTTTCAATAGTTTGTAAGGTCATGTACCCGTGTACCTATCTCAGCACCACCAGAGAGTATTGCGAACCTGGTAAATATGGTTTAAACTAGATGCCCTAATGAGAACTTTAAAGATGTGACACTCCAATATATTATTGGTTTTTATGTTCCATTACATGTGAAAAATAATTAAATTAATTTTTTTTTTTTTGTTTTGCAGGGAGTTCCATACACTATCTATTGGAAAAATGATTTTTCAAAGTATGCAGCTTCACATTTTCGACATTCTTTTTTCTCTGTGGCACAAAGGTATAGTTGTCTATCATCTTTGTTGTCATGCTTTACATATATCAACAATTCCTGGACGTGCTTCTGTTTTTTCAATGATAGCAATAAATTACAGTCACCACACTTCCCACTGACTAACTTTGGCTTCTTTCAATGAAGCAATGAGACACAGTGACCAGAGAATGTTTTAGAAATTCAGTATTTTGGTCTATGTAATTTGCAATTTGGCAAGTTCCAACAATTAGGCACAGTTTTTCTTATTTTTATTTATTTATTTATTATTTATTATTACTTAGGTATTGGTTAGAGCTTACTTGTTTAATTACTGTAACATGTCTGTATCATATAATATTATGGTTCTGATTGTTGATATTATGCATTTGTAGTACATCCAGCCATACATGGGATGCTTTTCAGCTTGCTCTGGCTTCTTTTAGACTATACTGTATACACAACAATGTCTTACCTTCTAACAGCCATAAGGGTGCTGGAAAGCTCGGGCCACAAATTCTTGGGGTTCCTCCCAACATTGATGTCAGTCCATGTGTAGCAGACATGAAGGAAGAGGAAGAAGATTCACCGGAGACAATTTCTGCTGTAAAGATATATGATGATGATGTGAACATGAGATTTCTTATTTGTGGAGTTCCCTGCACATTGGTAGGCCTGGATAGCTTAGTTACTTCATTTTCATGAAGCTTTTTACTGCTAATAGTTCGTCCCATGTGACCTACCTGTTATAAACTGATTCCATTTCTTTTACTCTCTTCTTCAAAAGGATGCTTGCTTGTTGGGGTCATTAGAGGATGGACTCAATGCTCTTCTATTTGCAGAAGTAAGTTTGCTGCAAGTGTTTGCTTTGATTTCTTGGTTTATCTGCTATTGCTTTCTGGGTGCTATTCCTTTTTATTTTTTTCCGTACAGAATTTCAATAAGTGGCTCTTCAAACAATTTATAGTAATTACTATAGACTAAGTTGTGATGAAATCCTGCATGCTTTCCCTTCAGAAGTGTTGTATTGAATATAGTTTTATCGGGCATGTAAGTGATACTGTCATATTGAAGAAAATAGTTAAGTCATATGACAATTTTTCACGTTGTTTAGACATTAAATTCTATATAATACTAAAGGCATATTCATAGATTAGTTCAGAACATATCAACCACCATTCTTGTTCTTACATGGGATCAGGTTTCTCCATTAACAAACCCAAAATTACCTTCATCCAAAATCAAGATTACCAAGTCTACGTGCCAAAAGATGCAATGGTATTTCCTAAATTTTTTACTTTAGTCCCTTAGCTTGCAAAGCATCATTCTTTTTTGGTGCAAATGACAGTGGAAAAAGACTAAAATGAATGAATTTTTTCCAAGTTAGGAACTAAAATGAGAATATATGAAGTCAAGGACTAAAATGATAGACATTTACAATCTCAGGGACTAGAATGGGGGTCTATTACAATTTAGTAACTGTAAGTTTTTGATAGATTTTTTTTATTACTCATGTATATTCCTCCTTTTCCATTCTTGATTTTTTTGCAGATACGTGGATGCAAACTTCACAACAGGACAAGGTATTTTGATGGTTCTGACTTCTGAGAGTTGGTGCATGTGTTCTGTTTTCTTTTAGCATGCAGTGGAAATTATACTTTCTTGACTGGGGCATTATTAGACAGTCAAACACACCCACACATATAATTAGAGTATTCATTGTTTAGTTTGGAACTATTATGGGGTTTATGTTTATTTGTTTTTATTAATTTCTTTTCCTGTTGTATATTTTATAGTGCAACACCACCACCTCTCCAGGCAGGAACATTCTCACGTGGTGTAGTGACTATGCGTTGTGATATATCAACATGTAGTTCTGCTCATATATCACTTTTGGTGTCTGGTAGTGCAGACACTTGTTTTAATGATCAGGCATGGGTGAATTTTCTGCCAGTGTTTGACTTCTTACACATATGATCTTTTAAACTATTTTACTTACCTATCACTTTTTTTCTCTTTTTTTTGGGTATATCCTCAGCTTTTGGAGAATCATATTAAAAAAGAGCTAATTGAGAAGAGTCAACTTGTCCAGGCATTTCCTAATCATGAACAAAGTAAAGCACCTTCCTCTGAGCCTCGAAGATCAGCCTCAGTAGCCTGTGGATCTAGTGTGTTTGAAGTTTGTATGCGAGTTCCTGCATGGGCTTCACAGGTTAATTGTTGTTTCTCTAGGTTTCTTCTTTTGGTTATAGCTTTCTAAAATATAATTTAATGGATCTTAAAAATTACTATTTAAATTTTTTAATCAGTGAAGGGGTCTAGATGGAGGCTTTTGCTTCAGTATGTTTAGATGATGATTTGGTTACTTAGAAACATTTGGACTTTAAGGAGTGTAATTGGGACTGGGTCTAGTCACTCACTCATTTGGACTTTAAAGAGTGTAACTGGGACTGGTTTTGGGTAGCTAAAGATATTTGTGACTTCTGCTTGCCATTATATTTTCCACTTGACAGATTTATGTATTTTAGTCCAATTGTTAGGCCTATAACAGTAGTTTGTTACTTTGTTATTTTTCCAACTGTTCTGTTTTTCACGGAAGTGACGGAACATATGAAAATAGCATCCACATTGTATTGGCTTGATCTTTTAGCAATTTCAAGCTGTAATGACATGACCCTTGTTAGTTCCTTTTTTCTTTTTGAATGATAAAACCTTATCTTTTGATTAATGGTTTTTGATATTTGTGCACAGGTTCTGAGACAGCTTGCACCCAATTTGTCATATCGCAGCCTTGTTATGTTGGGAATTGCTAGTATTCAGGGATTGCCAGTTGCATCTTTTAATAAAGATGATGCCGAACGCCTTCTTTTCTTTTGTACTAGGCAGGAGAAAGAAAATTGTCCTAACGATCATGTTTTCTCTGGTATTCCAAGTTGGCTGAAGCCTCCATCAACCAGTCGAAAAAGATCTGAACCATGCTCTAGTTCAAAGTCTATTAATGCTAGTGGCCGGGGAGTCGAAGCTATTGGCAGTCATAGACAGAAATTTAATCTTGCTTCTATGAGGCCAATCCCTCACTCTAATAGACACAAGATTCTCCCCTTTTCTGGATTGTCTGAGGGTACAAGATATGATGGAGACCATGGAAAATCAAATCTACCACTTGCTCCTATTAAGCATAATGTGTCAGGCCCTACTTCAGTTACAAATAGGAAATCTGTGTCGAACTCATTTCAAGCTCACCAGATTATTTCTTTGAATCCACTACCTATGAAAAAGCATGGTTGTGACAGAGCTCCAATACGAGCTTGCTCTGAGGTGATTTACACATTTTCTATTCTTGACCTTCACCAGTTTCATTGATTTGATGCCCTGTTTGATCCTAACCCTGTGTCAAATATTGTATTATCAAATTGTCAATGCATTTTATGTCAAATCTAAATCTAAGTTTCTCTTTTTGTTTCTCCCTGATACATTTTCTTGCAGGAGGAATTCTTGAGGGATGTAATGCAGTTTTTGATACTTCGAGGGCATAATCGTCTAATTCCGCCTGGTGGACTTGCTGAGTTCCCAGATGCCATTTTGAATGCAAAACGCCTTGACCTGTTCAACTTGTATAGGGAGGTAGGAGATTTGAATACATAAAACATACTGCATAGTAGTGTAAAAAGTAAAATCTGTAACTAAGACACTTAAGCATTTCAGGTGGTTTCAAGAGGAGGCTTTCATGTTGGAAATGGTATCAATTGGAAAGGGCAAGTTTTCTCAAAGATGCGCAATCACACTATGACAAATAGAATGACAGTATGGATCCTGATCTTTTTTTTTTTTTGTCTTTCCTTCATCATGACATTTCCATGCATTCTATCCATATGTATAGGCTGAGATCAATTTCATAAAATTGGCCTACAATTTTACTAAAGTACAGATCAGTCCCTCTTGCTAGGTGTTCATTCATATTCTTTGAATTCTATAGGAATGAATAGTAATTCTTTCCTTATCAGGCATCTTGCACTTTTTGTTGAGATGGATGCTCCTAATATAGTATATTTTGCTCATATGAAGCATTCGGTTGTTTATCTTCGTTGACAACTGTGGTATACACTACATTCTTTGAAAAACATTTAGGCAACTGTTGCATCTTATGCACTGCTTTTTCACTTGATTTCTCAAGTATTAGGATTTTGTGTTCATATTCTCACATTTCCTTCTCCTATTCTGTCTTTTGCATTAATGTTCTCCCATTCCTTGTGGGGAGCTCTGTAATTTTTCCATGCTGGACAGCTGGAGCTGCTTTATTTTTTCTATGGTGTTAATTTTACTAATTTATTTCCATTGGCAAGATGACAAAAGTTGATTTCCTGGCTGTATTTTATCTTTGAGAATCCAGTGATCCCTGAAAAATGAAATTCAATTGATGTAGTAATGCGCACTAGTGAGTGCCTTTATAAGTATTAAGCTCGCTCTGCAGATGCCGACTTTGATTTGGTGTATCTAAGGAACCAAATTCTCATTGTCCTATAATCATTTACAATGCAAGTTGCATGATCCATTATCAGCTTTGGTAGGGAAATTAAGCCAAAATAGTATTATGTGACTCCTGCGTTTTGCATCAGAGTAATATTTGAATTGCATATGTTTCAGTTTTATAAAGTGAAAAAAAAAAAAAGGAAATTACCTTGTGAACAATATTATGTGAAGTTTATAGAGCTTTATGAATAAATGGGATATAACATTTCCCTTTTAGTTGTGTTTTGCAAATACTTGTTTTGTGCATGTACTACTTTCTCAGGTTTGGAATTTCAGAATAATATTTGAGATCCGTATTCTATGCATTCTTGGAGACATTGATAATTTCTTTTTTCTATCAGGGTGTTGGCAATACACTCAAAAGACATTATGAAACTTATCTCTTAGAATACGAATTGTCTCATGATGATGTAGATGGAGAGTGCTGCTTGATGTGTCACAGGTCTCTGTTTCTCTTCTCTGGTCTTCATATCTATTATAATGCGGAGGTGGCCAAGTTTTGTCTTATTGACTATTATTTACCTTTCATGTTGGGGCAACAGTAGCGCAGCAGGTGACTGGGTGAACTGCGGTGTATGTGGTGAATGGGCTCATTTTGGCTGTGATAGGCGGCAGGGACTTGGAGCATTTAAGGTATTACTAAATTTTGACTTACGTGAATGCCTGGTTAACCTTTGCTTGATTAGTAAAGCCCTTCAAAGAGAAAATTTTCTTTTAATTTTTTGGACTCTGCAATTTGAGACATGCAGATTGATGTAGGTTAGTCTTTTCTGTGATGTGGTTGTTTTTGTTGTTCCTTTGGGTGGGTTATTAAATTGCAAGGAAACAGGTTCTATTTTTTAAGCATGAAGCTAGTAAGTTTTGGCTGCTTCTTATAGGCAACGCTTTCTTAACAAATTTTGGTTGGATTCTTTCTATGTACATTGACAATACCAGGTCAAGTTGCAACAAATGGTTGCAGTTTGAATCTTGCTTGTGACTTTATGTTTGATGCATTAATATCAGCTACTGTCTTTCTTTTTCTTTTTTTTTTTTTTTTGTTTCAGATGAAACTGAGAAAAGAAGTGCCAGTAACACATTCTATTATACTATTATTGGTTGAAATTTACCGAGAATCCCATTACCTATTTAATGAGTCTTTGTGATTTTGAGATTCTCAATAAATTTTAGCCAATATTAGAGTATGTTTGAAAGAGAGTGTGTTGTTAGCATTTCTTATAAAGAATAATCACATCTGAGAAATGGAAACAACTCAAACAAGTAAAGAAAAAATTGATATCCATTTCCCAGATTGTGTCCAGTGTCATACTCATTCATTGTATGCAGATAATTTGTGCATAGCCATAGATTGTAATTAAATGAAACATTATGCAACCTTTATAATTATTTTTTGACCGCTATATATGGCAGGACTATGCTAAAACCGATGGGCTGGAGTACGTTTGTCCTCGCTGCAGTGCGTTAAAATTCAGTAAAAAATCCCAAAAAACTCGAAATGGTTTTTAACACCTAACACAGGTTAAACAATGCTGTCCCAGAGCAAAATGTACATTGCAAGTGTTAGACAGATTTACTTACACATCCATTGTGCTTGGACCCGTGTCTCAATTGGTACGGGTAGGTTTCTAAGGACTGTAATTGTTTCACTTATGTTAAAGCTGTAGAGTTTTGACATGCTATGGTCACCTCACATCTCAAACATGCGTATTTTATTTTGTCAAAGGTACACATACCTAGTACAAAATGGGTGTCGTCTTGTCGTAGGTATTCATTGCAATTATTATTATTATTTTTTCTTAAAAATTTGCATGCTTCTTGAGTATGACTTAATGACACTAGAGCCCCCTTTAGATAAACTTCTCAAAGAAACATTTATGGGAACCAAAAATAAGAAAAAAATGAAATTAAGTTTTTTTATAAGTTAAAGTTAACGTATACAAAGTTAATTTGTAGAAGTTCTATTATAATTAGCTTTTCCAAAAGCTTATTTTTAATTTATGTATAAATTAATTTTAACTCATTAAAAAACTTATTTTATTTTTCTTTCTTATCAAACTCATTCATCCTTGCGAGATGTCCATTTGTTAATTTCTTTTATTATAAATGTTTTTGTTACAGTTTAGAAAAATTTATATTTTCATTAATATTTTTATCAGTTGGAAAAATAAATAAAAATATTAAAGAAATTAATAAATATCCCTAGCCGGTGAAAAATCAGCTATTAGGGGTGTAAGTAGCTTGGATGGAACCATAAAAAAATTATCACCTCTAAGTTTTGAAAAAAAATAAAAAAAATCTTCAATCTCAAAAAAGTAAGGAATAATTTTAAAAATCAATATTCATATGATAAATAGAAAAAGATAAATCATAAATTTATTGTTTTACAATTCAAAATATAATATTGTTTTACAAAAGATAAGTCAATCAACTTTATTTCTTTGCTACATGCTTTCTTCAATTATGGTTTTACAAGACAGCCACAACAAGCAACTAAGATGATGCTAGGATTTTAGGGAGAAATACTATTGTGGCTTGTGAGAGTGAGTGAGATTGGATGACTTTAGCCTTTAGGATCTTCTAATTTCTATATTAGCGATATACTATTTAGTTTTATTGTATAATTTATAATTAATATTTTGTTATGTTTTATTTTAGTATATGTAGGTGGGTTGAGTTGGGTTTTGATCAGGTCTAAAATTCTAAATTTGTCACCCAATCCAATTACAATTGGATTCATAAAAATAAAATCAATCCAACCTAGTGGCCTAATCCAAATCACAAAATTCTAATTGGATTGGGTGAGTTTACGAATTGGGTTCGATCTGCTTATATCCCTAGTTCTATTTACACTAATAGCACCTGAGGGCATTGTGCCGAGGTGAAAAAATCAAGATAAGAGGAAGCTCATTTCTTTCTTTGCAAGCCAATTAGCATAGGTATTTCCTTCATGATATATGTGTTGGAAACTCAAGATTCAAGCATGTGTATGGATCACTGATGGCAAAATCTGAAATGGAGGTTGGAGAAGCAACAATACCCATGCTTCTATGGTGAAGCGGTCTTGGGCTTCGTGCTATTGCAAGTCTACTGACGAATTAAACACACGCCACGTCTATGACAAGAAGGAACAAATTCTTTGAATCAAGGAGGCATAGGGTTGGATCGATTGAATTCCTTGCATCGCCAAATTTAAGGCGATCATAAAGTTAGATTTGTGAACTATAACTCTATACCTGGTCATGAGCCCATGATAAATTTCAAACAACTGTGCATTAAGGTTGGTTGATATGCTACAAGACTCTCAAAAGCTAGAGGTCCATTGTTCATGGTGATCACTAATTAAAAAATGGAAAAAATATGTGTTTAGTCCCCTATATTTTCACTTTTTATTGTTTTTAGTCCATGAAATTTTATATCATCCAATCTGGTTCCCCTACATTATTAAAAACGTGTTTTTAGTCTCTTCACACATATTTTTCACAGATGACATTAATTTTGTTTGTTAGAATTGATTGTGAGGATTTATTTTATTTCATTTTAAAATTAATTACAATGACATGAATTTTTTTTTTAAAAAAAGTTATTAAAATGTCTTTTCCAACACATTGAACCCTAATTTTCAACTACTCTATTCCTATCTTCATTTCCACCTTCATTCTTGAAAAGTTAGTGTTGCAAATTTATGAATGCACACGGTTCGAAATCCACAACTTGTTCTTCACAACCAAGATGAAAGGAATGTGCATGTGGAAAAAAATCATTGTTGTTGAAAGCGAGAACCAACAATAACCCATTCTCCAAGAATTAACGTCATACGCCTATGTGTGCGTGCATGCATAGCCTGTCCCAAGCCAGTATAATGGAGGAGAGTTGGTGTCAGGTGTTGCGAATCGACTGTAAAAAAACAACTATTTTTATGATATGAACCTTTATGATATTTCGTTGGGGCGTACTCTTCTTAGCAACGCGTTACATCGGCCCCGGGTGTAGTGAAAAATGGGCTAGGGTCCTTTCCACAAGGCAAGGCACTACATCAATCCCGAGATGTAGTGATAAATGAGCTAGGGTCCTTGTCGCAAGGCAAGGCGTTAGGTCCTCATCCGGATTTGGTGACAAGTAGGCAAAGATCCCAACACGCAGATGGGCGAGCGTGGAGGACAAACACTGCCCAAGAGTTAAGGATGCAATTGAGAAGCTGGAGCATAGGAACATTAATGGGTAAATTGAGGGAATTATCATATGTTTTTGTCAGGAGGAAAGTGAATATTGTTTGCTTGCAAGAAACTAAGTGGGTTGGAGAAAAGGTCAAGGAAGTGGATGACACCGGTTTCAAGTTGTTATACAGGTATAACCAAGAGCCGAAATGAGGTCAGAATTATGATCGATAGAAGTTTCAGAGATAAAGTTGTAGATGTCAAAAGAAAATGTGACAAAATTATGATGATTAAGCTTGTAGTGGGTGATTTAATTTTAAATATCCTTAATGTGTATGCACCCCAAATTGGACTCCAATCAAGTGAAAAGAACCATTTAGTGTTGTTAAGTGCGGAGAGAGACAAAAATAAAAAAGAGAAAGAAATGACAAATAAATAGAATAGTAAAACTTATAAAACAATTTTATTTTTATTTGTCTGTCATTTTAAAAGTTGAAGATAATATTAATTGTTTTTTTTTTCAATTATACCCATACTATGCATTTAATTTTTAATTGATTTACACATTTATCATGAAAGTGAAAATGAAAAATAACTAATATACATTTATTGTAGGGCATAAAGAAAAAGGGTAGAATATGAAACTTAATAAAATTATTTTACGAGAAAAGAAAAATAAATTATTGTATTTTTTTGTCTATAAACAAAAGCCTTAAATGACACTTAAAAAAGGTACATATAGAAAAGAATCAAAACATAAAATAAAGTTTTTTTATAGGCAATATATTTTCATTATTAAATAAACTAAACTTGAGCATAAGGCTAACATGAAAGTTTGTCGCAACATTTTCTCCAAACATTAATATCAATATTTGCGTGACGTTAGGTGATTAAATCTCCTGGCGCAACATCCACGAATTATGATCAATCCCTTGAATTCAAAATAATGTGACACTCACAAGGAAAATTTCAGACCCGAGGTTCATAATTCTGAGGATTGAATCTTCTAAATTGCACGTATCATATCAGCATTGGAATACCCATTCTTTTAGTAGTAAAAAACATATCCCAGAAGCCCCTGTATTACCGTATCTTCTTGTAAAACCAATTGAACCTCAACATACAATATGGCCTCAATATAACACCACTAACACAGGGCCAATGGAAATCAATACACTGCACACCATAGCACCACACTCCAAGATGGCACATTTCAAGGCTCAAACCGTGGAAATAACATCCGCATCACTCCTTCCAATGCAACTTGAATGAGTGATGGACTAAAGAGAAAGGGTTGCACAACAGAAAGGAGATACTGAGCCCATTTGTTTAAGCTTCTATTTTTTAAAGTGTTTTATAAATAAAATAAGTAATTTTCTATTTTTTTTATGTGTTTGTTTAAATTGTTTTTTTCAAAAGTAATTTTTCTGTTTTTTTTTAAGAAACAAATCCTATATCTGCTTCTTAAAAAAATTGTTTTATAAACGAACTTAGGATTTTCAAAACCAGGAGAGATGGGCTTGACATAATTTTTTGCCCCATGCAACTCGCCAAAGATTGTCGATCACAGATTTTTTCTGTGCAATCTTGTGAGCGATTCAACATAGAACACCCACCATGATGTGTAGAATTATGCCATTCCGAGTATAATCACCATCTTGACAACCTTGCATCCAACTTTTTAAAATTAATTCTATTCAAATCTTGAAAAAAGGTCAGTCATATGACAGAGATCCAATTACCACTTCCAGAAAAATGTGGACTGGTGACCGAATTTAGCGACCGAAAATTATTGGTAGCAAACAGCGACCAAGCCGCTACCAACAATATTCGTCATTTGTGCAAAAGAGCAATTATTTTTGCGATTGAATTGATCAGTGACAACACTGTTAGTCACTAATATTTTGGCAGCGTGGTTTAAAATTTGATAATTGTTTTCTATGAATTCTAGCAACTGATTTTGTGAACAATATTCAAACGCATAAGCTTGATTTGATTTCAGCCGCTAACGACCTGTTGGGCGATTTTTAACCACTACTATATGCTTTCTCCATGGACCTAGCCAAACAAACTCGAATACTATTCTAACTTAGGTAAAAAAAATAAAAGAAAAAAAAAACCTTATTGTGGCCAAAGATACATAGGCATTATGCATTCATAAACTCATACTGAAAACAGATATAGAAATTATGTTCTAATATATGAAAAAGCTAAATAGTTATAAGCTGTAAAGAACAATGCTAATGAATAATATAATAAAGTCTCTAGGTGTAAGGTATTAAGTAAGAACTTAGATAGTTTCGTGAGAGATAATATGTTTAAACCTCCTTGCTGCCATAACATATATCTTTAACGTCAAAGTAGATGAAAATTCATCTATGAATTTCATACATGTATTCTGAAACATGTGTAGGTAGCTGAAACATTGACTTAAATCCACGAATAGATGAAATTGTGTCCACACCTGAAATACAAAATAGATGAAAATTCATACATGTATTCTGAAACATATATGTGTAGGTAACTGAAACATTGACTTTAAATCCATGAATTTCCTACATCTTCTATAGCTAATATCAGAAAGAACAGAAGAGAGATATCTGAAATTTTGAATTACTTCATGTATTGATTTATTTCTCTAAGAAGAATCAGAAGATACAACAGGTATACATTGAGGTGCGTAAACAATACATCTAACACCAATCTATTTACTTTTTGATTCGTTAATTCAGTTTTTTGATCTATTAACCAATAGTAGCAACCAAGATGAGATAATTAGACTCAAATAATATGTATAAACCTAATGCTTTTGAAGATTTATGTGGATGATGACTATGAAATTATGTTACAAACTGTTTCGAAAGATTTCCTTAGTTACAAACTACGCTATGCATAAACTATGTCATGTTTGATCCTTTTCTATGAGTTGCTCAAGATTGATCCACTTTAAAAAAGATAACACATAGGGTTTTTCATGCTAAACCATATATATATATATATATATATATATATATATATATATATATATATATATATATATATATATATGCTTGTGCTCTGTAATTTAAACAATTAACCTCAATACAATAAGAAACACAAACTGATTTCAAAGTTCTCATAAAAAATTACAAAGAAGATTGACACAGCGGGGTAAGAGTGTAACCCAAGGTCTTGAAAATCAGTCCACGACTGCTATTTTCACCACTATGTCAAGGTTTTTTTACTCACTAGACTGCATCGCAATTCGCTACCACAATTGTGGTCTGCTACTTGCTAGCCACTATATTCTCACAATGATAAGGTTCGTGATGAAAACGCGACTGCAGTTTTAAGTGTAGTGTTGAGTTTTATATTTTAATTAATCAACTAATGGAAGCAAAGTATGGCAAATAACTCATTCTCCGTTGTTGTTGTGTTTTAAATAGAAAAAAACTTAGATACGGTATTTTTAAGTGTTATTTTTCCTATTCTCCAATCAGAATTAGAGTTTTATGTCGATCATCAGCATATAATAAAAATCTGCTTTAAAGATTACATAGATTATCAATGTGAAACTTCAAGTCTGATTGGTGAAAAACACAAACAAGTGTTCTAACATGCATGTCAAGCCTTCAAATTCAATATTAAAAGTATTCGATATATTAACACATGTTAAATCGTTTGAAGGAAAAGGTATGGACCTGCATTTCATGAAATTACAGCCGTGCGATTTGGAGACGTAAAAATGACAATTGGGGCACCTCTTCCACTTGTTTTTCTTAGCGAGGTTCATCAGCATGATATCTTCAGTCTCCCTCTCGTTCTTGTTCAGTTTCTTAAACCTTCTGCAGGATATCCCCTGGTGCCAGGGTACCCTGCACTCGGCACAGAATAGCCTCCTACAAATAGGACACTCAGATTCTCTAATGTTATCATCTTCCTCGCTCTCGCGAATCAACAACGCAGAACAATCCTTAAAGGGACAATAGAACTTTTCCTTCTCCGGAATAACCGATTCACAAAGTGTCTTTTCCCACCACGCCAGCACGTCGTTGGGTAGAATGGGCTTGCAGAAGAGAGGACTCAACTCCCCGCGGCACGCTGTCTCGGGGCAAGTAAGGTTCACAATGTTGTTTTGGAGCTTTGATACTATGTATCTTAGGGTGCATTTTGTGCAGTAGAAGTGGCAACAACCTTCGGGGCTAAATGAGTCATATATTGGCCTCAATTCGCAGCAAAATTCGCAGGTAAAGACTGGGGCTATGGCGCAGTTTTCGTGGTGAGGGGGAACATAGTTTTCCAAGATGGTTTCTAGGTTCAAACTAGCTGGAGCAGCCTCTGTGATGATGGTTTCTGGGTTCAAAGTGGATGGAGTAGGCTTAGGCTTTGGCTTTGTGATGGCCTTTGTATTGGTCTTCGCAGTGACACAAGCACAAAGGCTGTTGCCCATTTTTTTACCCTGACGAGTAAGAAAAGTTCATAAGGAGAATCAAACAAGTTAAACCGTGATTAAGCTAAGATCATGGATGTGGTGTAAAGCAAAGGTACAATGGTTTGTTCTTGCTCTATATATGACTGTTTTGCAACTGATATACTGATTTTGCAGAATGTTACAAATGGCTAATGCGTTTATTTATGGTATGTGATAGAAACTGGGGTTGGCTTGTGTAGTTTTTTTCTGCCTTAAAATTGGAAAATGCAATTCTTCTCATGCAGTTAACGCAACTGAACATAGCAAAATTTGGAAAGCAACAGGGCAACATACGAGTAGTGTGATCTTTTTGGATGATTGCATTCTGTTATATATGTGTTGGGGTGGGTACCCCTTTATCCTTTATCAATTAAATTATATTTTTCTGATATGAAAAAAAAAAAAAATTAAACCATAGTTTTTGGATTGTTGATTAGGGGTGTTCACGGATATGAATTACCCGTGATCCCGAACTGATCCAAATCGATCCAAATAGTTTGGGTGAGTCATTTATGTATTTGGATCAAAATCGAATCGAACTGATCAAAATCATTAATATACGGGTTGGATCACGGATTTAGATTTATAAATCCGTTGATCCGATCCATGAACCCATAATAAAAATATAAATTTTATTATTTATATATATATATATTAAAATTTAAAAACTAAAAAAATAATTTGACAATCAAAGAAGGTGTTCTACTGTATTATTTCTTTAGTACTTTTAATAAAATATTAATAATTGAATAAGTTGGGTTGTTGGGGATTAAAGTTTTCTTTAGTACTTTTAATAAAATATTAATAATTGAATAAGTTGGGCTGTTTGGGGTTAAAATAAAACCACTACTCACCTTGACCTCATCACCACATTTTGAAGTCAGCTTCCTTTTCTCCGCTTTGGTTATTTTATTTTAGGGTTACAAAGCTTCCCTTTTTTACTTGTCGGCAACCGCATGGTTTTGATATAGCAACACCGTGTCACCACGCCACCGCACAACCTCGTCGCCCCAAGTCTCCAGATCCGTTGCCTGCAAATAGAGATATATACTCTATTTCACAATTTTTCAGTATTTTTTTCAGATTAAATATTAAAACAATATGATTTTTACTTTACTATCATTTTGGTTCACTATTAAGTACTAATTTATCACCGTCTAACTCAAAAGATTGAGAAGCTACACTGCATTGCCTAACACAGTCGCAAGTTGCACCACTTTCCTTCACCGGCATCACTCTTAATTAGAAATTAAGTGTCACTGTCATTTATATTCTTAAATATGAAGTTTTTAGCAATTAAACATACTAGTGTTGGAACTGTAAGTGTTGGGACTACTAGTGTTGGAACTCTTAATGTATTACTTTCAAATATATTGTTATTTGTTTCACCTTTTCTTCATATTTTTTTTACCATGTTTATAATATTAATGAATCATATTTTATTCATTTGTTTCAGCAAATCTAGTTGCAACAAATTTGGTTATAACAAAACTTATTGCAATAAATTAGTTTGTAAGAAATAGTTGTCATTCAGACTATTTTAGTAAATCTTGTTAAAGAATCTTTTGTTTTAATTTATATTATTAGTTTATTTTAGAATATTATGTTGATGATATTAAATAAATCAATTTTACTACTTTCATATATATGATAAAATTTTGTTAATTGTATTGAATATTTGGAAGAATAATAATATAAAATAGTAGTTTTACGAAAAAAAATTAAATGGGTAGTCTGTCGACCCGAGCCGAACCAAATCATTCATAAATAAGTTAAGTTGAGTTGAGTTAGATTTGAAAAAATAAATTGTGAAAACCGAATCAATTTGATCAAATTTAATTGGATTGAATCCTAAATTTGATCAAAATTAATCCATAATTTGACCCCTGAACACCACCCCTATTGTTGATAAATTTTTTGAAAGGATCACCAAGAAATAAGGTGTTATAACTAAATGATCGGTAATAGATTAGTTTCAAAATAGACATGAATTAAGTTATGCGAAAATATATTGCAAATAGATATGCATGTGGTATATTATTTTATACTATCATAAACTGTAACTAAATATCATACTCAAATGACAGATTTCACATTACCCTCAATTGACTATAAAAGTAGGATTATGATAATGTTTACTTTATAAATTTAGTTATTCGTTATTCTTTAGTTTAAATTTAATTTGATGATAATGACAATTTATTTCTCTTCCTTTTAATTTATTTTAATTATTTACCTTTAATTAATTTTTTTTGTCATAATTGGTTTAAAATTTTAAAATTGTTTTATTTTTCAATTTTTTTGTTAATCCATTTCTTGCCACAATTCATAGTTATAATGATTCCCTCATTTGCAAAATTTTTGTTGATTATTTTAAATTTATTTCAAATTAACTTGAGAATGATTTAAATTTGTTAAAATATTTTCCATGCTTTCCTTGTATTATTATGTTTAACATTTTGCCTATATGCATCAGCATGTTTGTATTTTTTTTTTCCATTGTATCACCATGTTTACATGTTGAGTAATAACAACCATCATATCAAAATTAAAAAATAGATGATTGAGATTAAAATAATTTAAATTTTAAATTAAACTCTAATATATCATAAAATATATAAAATATTAATGGGTGTCATGATTGCAAGTGTCACCACCATTATCATCGCTATTGTTATTATCATAACCACCGTCATCATCAACTGTCATCATCATGATTGTCACTGCTATCACTACCATAATCAACTTCCACCACCACCTCTGCTGTCATGATTGTCACTGCTACCATCATGACAGTCAATAATTGAGATATTTTAGGACGTAATTTGTTTGATGAATTTTTTAAAGAGTTATATATATGTGTGTGTGTGTTCGTGCGCGCGCATGTGTGATATATATAAAAAGAATTTTCAATTCAATTGTGAGTTTTAAAAACATATTATCTAGTTGAAAGTTATAGAATGATATAATAGTTGTCAAAGTTATAATTTGATCTCTCATATCTCTATATATCGAGAGAAAATGAATCAAATATATATATATATATAGAGAGAGAGAGAGAATCAAATTACATAGGTCTAACTTAAGTAACTATTTCGCTATTTTATAACTTGATATAAAATGTAATTTTTATCGATCCAACCATTGAATTATATATATATATATATATATATATATATATATAGGGGATCCTTTTACACCGGTATAAAACTTTATAGTTTTACACCATTCAATAACTTTTTACTGGATAAGTATTTTACAAAATCCACCGTTAGATTGAAAGCTTATATCATGTAGATCACATATCTCAAATTTCAGAAAAATCCAAAATCATTTGAAACCTAATTGATATATATATATAAAAATTAACGGTATATGTACTTCTAAAATATGTAAAAATTAGACTATTTTGATTACATTCCAAATGATTTCGGATTTTTGTAAAATTTGAGACATGTGATCTACATGATATAAGCTTTCAATCTAACGATAGATTTTGTAAAATACTTATCCAATAAAAGGTTATTGAATGGTGTAAAACTATAAAGTTTTACACTGATGTAAAATGATCCTCTCATATATATATATATATATATTACCAAGATTATTTGTGTGAAATTTTATCAAAATTGAACAATAGTAAAAAGGTAATAAAACGATCCATATTTTAGTATATTTTGACAATTTTATATTACGTCAATTTTAATATGTATGAATGCGGTATCAACTAATTTTGGATTAATATGACATTTTATATATATGATCTAAGTCAAAGAAATTTTCAATTCCAGGATCGATTTTAAGGAAATATTATTCAATTGAAAGTTATTGAATGATATAATATTATCCAATTTCTCTATTTTCTATTCTTACCCCACACGAGCTTAACTTTTTTACTAAAAAATATTAAGATACCCAATGGGCAGAACTAAACCAAACAACCTCAAATTTGGTATTGTATTATTGTCGTTTTCTCTTTATTTATTTTATTCTTATTATGATATTATATATTATTATTAAGTATCTTAATTTGATCAAGTTTATTTTATAATTTTTTTATCACATTTTGAGTAAAGAAATTAATGAGATATATAATGATAATTATGGAAATAATTGAATAAAAAATAAATAAATATTTAGTCAGTAGAAAATTTTTTTTACTATCATTAATATAAAAAATTCTTTAAAAATAGACAATAACACAATAATTTATTTTTTTTACATAGCCTGATGATAAAAATTAAAATAGCTTGATGTGAATCTAATTGGTTCTGAACATGAAAAAAATTCAAAAGTCAATTTCAAACCAATCCAA
>PYAF01003466.1:17013-37376 GCA_007407185.1 Glycine tomentella
TCACTAAGGAATTAGGTTTTCGATTCAGGTTAAAGGGTTAATTCACTAAGGGATTAGGGATTAACTAATCTAGGAAAGGCTTATTCTCTGAACAATCATAACAGGAACCCATATGATACATTCTTTAAATGCTTAGTTTGACAGAATCGCTAAGGGCTTAGGGTTCTCGATCGAATTAAAGGGCTGAATCGCTAGTTATCTAGGGTTTACGAATTTAGGAGAGATTTATCATGTGTACATGTTAAATTAACAAACCAGTCAAGTGAAAGACGAGGAATCAGAGGGGATTGAGCCTGACTACAATTAATTTTCCATTAGTAATCTTTCAACTCAATTTACTGCAGTTCTTTAATTTCTGTCTTTGCATTCAAACAACCAATCCAATCAACAACATTTCTCTGCGTAATTTCCTATTTTTACTTTCAATCACATTCATTAGTATTGTTGTGAAATCACCCCAATCCCTGTGGAGAACGATACTCTACTTACCTAATCTTTATTACTTGGAAACGATCGGTGCACTTGTCATAGTGTGCGGAAATATCGCAACAACAGCCACTACTTGGAAGAGTTGGAAGAATTAGAAGCAAAGTTGTTTAAGGTAGGTGAAAGTTTAGGTTTACTTATCACTTGTTTCTTGAGATTATTTGAATGGTATTTTGGTGTATCTTAGTTTTAAGCTTGATGGCATGTGGAAGTTTAATATCTTGTTTTATTGAAGATCTTTTATACAAATTTGCTTCAAGAAATGAGTGAAAGAGTTCAAGTAACATCAAGGTAGGTGAAGGACTAAGCTTTTGGTGAATATTGGTGTTGAAGCTCGAATGGCTTTGAGCTGAATTTTGGTCTGTTTTAAAAATTTTATAGCTCCCTCTGTACTTAACCAAATGAGGTGTTTAACCACTCATTTTAAAGCTTAGGATGTCCTCTAGATTATCCTAAAATATAGGACCAAACTGAGCAATGAATCGTGCCCAAAATATATTTAAACCCAAGCTGTCCAAAACTATGCATACTCAAAACAGCCACTAACACCCATTTTAAAAAATTTATTTCTCTCTCATTTATTACTCAAATAAGGTTTATCATATATGGAATTAAAGATATAGATGTTCACTATAACATATAAAAATTTTAGATAAATCTAGATTGTGTACTACTTCCTGTCACGAAAACACTAAGAGATGTCAGTGTGGAATTTTGAGCTTGTTGGCAGCTTTGGAATCTAGTTTTAAAAATGCTACAGCTAGAGTTTTAGGATTCCAATTGAAGTATGTGATACCTTGTTAGAAATATTAGGAAGTCTATTTTAACATTCTAAAAGATGGGAAATTAATGAGTTCTTTATTACCATAGATTATAGAAAGAAACAAATTATATGTAGTGAGAAATCTTGTTATGATGTTCTTGAAAAGTGTTGATGTTTTGTGGCATAATTGCATGACATGAGTTATGTAGCTTTGCATGTCATTGATCATGTCATGTGCATTAAGAAAGATAAAAAGATAAGACCTAAAGGGTGATACAATTAAGTTGAGCACGACCCTGATGGTGCCCAAAGGGTGATACGGTTAAGTTGAACACGACCCTGATGGTGCCCAAAGGGTGAAACGGTTAAGCCGAGCACGACCCTGAGGAAAATACTAAAGAAAGATAATACCTGAAGGGTGATACAGTTAAGTTATGCACGACCCTGATGGTACCCAACGGGTGATACAGTTAAGCCGAACACGACCCTGCGGGAAAGACATATTGACCTAAGGGTGATACAGTTAAGCTGAGCACGACCCTATGGGAGGAACCTAAGTCTAGTAATGAGCTTGTCATCTAGTTTAGGGATTTAAGATACATTAAATTAAAGAGAAAGAGAAATCATGCATGAATGTGTGAAGGTTCATCATGATTGCATATGATGAATTTTTTGAAATTAAATTACTTCTGGTTTTATGTTTATGAAATTAAAATCAACTATGATTTGATCACATGTTTTTCTTAATAAACTGAGTAGTTGGAATGATGACGATGACACTATATGATAAGTCATTTTTCACCTACTGGGAATTCTTTAGAATTCTCACTGTTTTAGTGTGTTCCCATGTCATTACAGACAAGTTGGAAGATTTCTTTTAATGTTGCAGACTTGTAGTATTTTCCTATATGCTTTGTAGTATGTGGACATTAATATTATTGTATGAAATATTATTTACAAGTTATTATTAAGTTTGTAATTTATTAAAGAGACCAAAAAGTCTCTACATGCTCTATATAAGCGTAATTTTCATAGCACATTTTTTCTTAGTCGGATTTTGGTTAAAATTTTTACGTAAGAAACAGTTAACCTCTTCTGATTTCGTATTATGACCTAGGCATAATATAGTAATTGGAAGGGTGTTACACCAGCGTTGTCCCGCCACCAAGATTCAAAGAAGTGAAATATGAGATATACTTGTCTTTTGTTTATATTAGATTTTGACTAATTAATATAATTTGGATAAATTTGTAATGATTGGGGCACTATTACAATGTTTATTTTTGTACATTGCTAGAATGTTTATTTTGGAAAATTTTTATTGTGACAACATTAGGAAGTGACAAAATCAAATTGGATCTCCCTTTTTGTAAGGATTAACTTAATGGTTGTGTATTTTTGTGTAGGTCTCATATTTTGGGTAAAATCCTGTCACATTAGAAATTTCATAGCAACAAACACATTATGCTTATTAATCAATATTATGCTGATTATTATGGTTGTTCTAACTTATGCTTGCTTTTCTACTTTTTTAAGCGTTTATTGTAATGTTATGTTTGCAACGATAAGAAAAAGGGGGAAGATGAAGATTAAATTATATTTTACCCTTAAATGAAACGAAATTTGGGGTGTGACAAATTAGTCCAATGGAACGTACTGACATTTTGGTCTAAAAAAATTATTGACATTTTGGTCCAATGGTAACTCACTGATATTTTAGTCCAATGGAAATGTACTAACATTTTAGTCCAAAAAAAATTATTGACATTTTGGTCCAACGGAAAATTAGTGACATTTTGGTCCCATCTACTAACTACTAAGCAACCACGTTGGCAAGCATTTTGTGACATTTTCGTGCCTATGTGCCACGTAGACTCTTTCATTTACAGTAACGGACGAAAGTTAACGGATTGATGGATTTGTCACACTTTTTTCACCTTCGGGGACTAAAATTTGAATTTTCATCTTTCGAGGATGAATTTGTCAACGCTTTAGACATTCAGAGACCAAAATGTCTGTTTACCCTTAAAATAAATAGGATAAGCTAAAAATTCATAAGAAATGCTTTAACATTTTTATCAAAAAATATTAATGATTAGTTTTGTTAAATTTTGTTAACATGTGAATTTAAACTCGAATCTTTCTCTCATTTCCTTTTTCCTTTAACACTAAACTAATCTTGTATCTTCTAGTTAAATTAAGTGTAGAGTGTGATCAGTTAAAGATATCAATACATAATAATATATAACAAATGACTTTTACTATTGAAAAGTTGAAATAGGCCAATACAAACTATCTTAAAAAATAGTAGCTTGTTTGGACGTAAGCTTCTCTAAAAGTACTTCTGGAGGAAGAAAGTAAGAAAAAAAAAATGAAATGAGCTTCTTCATAATCTAAAATTTCATTAGCTCATTTGTAGATGTCGTCTCATCTTTTAGAGAAACTGTATTGGTGAGCTTCTAAAAATTAGCTAATAAAAAACTTATTTTTGCTTTTGGAAAAATTTATCTCATTGTTTCTTTCTTATTTTCTTCTTTTAGAAGTACTTCTAAAAAAACTTACCCAAACAAACCCTAAAAGATGTGCAACAATAAAATTAAAGAGCCACTGACAATAATAGATTAGTAGAGATGGCTTCTAGGTTGGGAGACCTATCTCCCACCATGGGAAAGAAATGTGTGCCTCTTTACAATCAAGGGCAAAAATTAATGATGGACTACCGTTGGATCATCACGCGGATAGCGAGAATTTCCAATACCTCCCATTCGTGCGAGTTTCAGCCCTAAGATCAGGACTCCACAAGAATTTTCCATCATCTTCTCCCATGGTTATTAAGAGCTTCTAACAGTATTCATCCATTATGGCCCATGAAGGCACACGAATAACTGAAAGTCCCCAAGCGCTCGTACTTAAAATTGACTTCCTTCAGATCACCTCTAGGCTTCCTAATTTTCTTAGTTCCCAGTAGTGGCTTACCAACGTCCAAGAGAACCCTAACTATTATGTATGACTTCCAGAAATTGTTGTTGTTTTTGTTGTCATATTCTAAAAACATCCCAAGAAAATTACCAATGTTTTCACCCACTGTATGTGACATGAAACCAATTGGCAAATAATGGATTTGGACCCAAAAAGGAGCATTGTATAGTGGCACATTCTGGGGTGATTCTCCTTCCTTAATAACTCCAAGGATCAACATTTGCTTGTCGAAAGTCCATGGACCGTTTTTAAGAACCCTATTCATATCTACATGATGGAAAAATATGAATAAGAACAAATCATTGCCCAACTTGGTGATAGCAACTCCCTCCAAAGGGTCTCCAAATGAGCGACAAATGCTCTTTCATGATGAGGACTCGGATGGCACGATCAATGTGGAATCTGCCAACCAAGCATAGCGCAAAATCTTCCACTTCCTCATCATTTTGTTCAATAGGAATTTCCATATCAATGTCGTCATCTTCCATATGTAGGTTTTCGATGTCAGGGCTCTCCATACATAGGCTAAAGGTCAAAAGCAATCTATCAGGGAAAGGGTGGGTTTGACAAAGAAAAAATTGGGTTGAGTAAGAAAGCTAGAAACTGTGGATAAAAAAAAAAAAAAAAAAAAAAAAAAAAAAAAAAAAAAAAAAAAAAAAAAAAAAAAAAAAAAAAAAAAAAAAAAAAAAAAAAAAAAAAAAAAAAAAAAAAAAAAAAAAAAAAAAAAAAAAAAAAAAAAAAAAAAAAGACACTTCTCCCACAGAGAGAGCAATACGTTTATAATAATTTTTTATTAGTTGCAGAGTGTAATATTATTTACACATTACGATTACGCTGTTGTTAAACTCATTTTCTATATGTATAGTAGTAGTAACATTATTAAAACTTTTTTTGATAGAATAAAAAACTACCAAAACCTCCACCACTACTTATAATATTTATATACTTTTTATGCGTTAAACTATTTATATTAAAATAAATTTTAAATACTTACAATTTTACTAATTTACTAATTAATATTACTTGCAATGAAAGTTAAAAGGTTTGATGGCACATTTCACCACCCAAATATCATTATTTTTTAAAATTTTATCATCTAATTTTGGTTGGTACATTTTATCTTCATATTCTTCAAATTTTGCGCATTTTACTAATATGTTAAATATGTAACGAAGTTTTGTTGTGTCCCCAAAAAATTATGTCAGTATGTCTCTAATTTTTATGAAACAACGTAGCTTTATTATTAACATGGTAGTAAAATGTTCAAAAAATTAAAAATTATACTGTTAAAATATGCAATAACAAAAAATTTGAATGCTAAAATACACAAAAAAAAAATAAAGAATTAAATGTCAAATTGGTCCCTGTAAGTTAATATCTTTTTTATTTTTTGTTGTAATAAATTTATTTTTCTAATTTTAGACCTGATCAATTGATATTTTTCTAATATTAATCTCTGTCGTATACTTTCATTAAAAAATAGTTGGCAGGCAAACAAAAGGTAATGTGGTGCTGCCACATTGATCGGTCATTCATTGTCACATCAATTATAGTGTCACGCAAATAATAACTTAGAGAGACTAAAAATAAAAAAAAAAACAAATAAATAAACAACTTACAAAGACAAAAATGAAAAAAGAACTTATTGGGCGAAAAATGAAAATACATGGACTCAAAGAAAAAAAAAAGTAACATTTGTAGACATAAAAAATATTTAACTCTTAAATATCACATAAAAATTTAATTTAAAATTAATATATAAAATGAAATAGGTAAGAATGAATTAATTAGAAGAATTACGCATAATAGAGTATTCTTAAAATCGTGTATGTTCTACCTATCTATAGTAGAACTATGCTTATTCTATACTCAAATATGCATCCAAGATTCTAGAAATAACAACCCTAATGAGAAATAATTGGACTTTGTCACTTGCATGTATGTCACATGATTTTAATCATGTTGCAAATACCTTGGCTAGTTAGGATACGCATTTCGGTGCTTTGGAGCAAAGATAAGACTTTCCTCTTTGATGTTATCTTAAAGAAACTTATGAAAGACTCCTTGTGATATCTTAGTTTCTATGTCTTTTGCTTTTTGTATTAATGCTTCATCCAAAATAAAAATTTATAACTTAGGATTTAATTTACTAGATTGTTTTGCTATTATCTTTTGTATTAATTATTTTTCATATGATAATCATCATTTTTTTTTCAACACAAATATTTGAAAACAAGAATATGCATAACTTTAATGACATATTTATAGATACAAACATTTATTTTCATTTTTATTTTCTATAAATTTTCTATTCTTTTATAATTTTAATCATTGTAAATCACTGTTATTGAAACTGGTTCGGACCAGCCGGTTCGACCAATCCAACCGGGAACTGAAGGAGGAACCGGATCGAGTTGCCTAATGAACTGGCCATGGCAGTTGGTCCGACCTAGCCCGAATAAAATCGGACGATTTTGGGGAAAATCAGGAACCCAATCGGGTTTTAGGACCCGGACCGGGTTGATGAAGAGAAAAAAAAAAACTGCAGAAAAAACGCAAAACGGTAAAAGCTTCAGGCCCAGAAAATCATCGCTTCCTCCATTCATTGAACTATTAGCAATGCATGTTAAATAGTGAAGAAATGTCAATGAAAGAAAAAATAGTTACTATGGAAAGAAGTTACTCTAGGAAATCTAAAGTTCCATTCATTGGACTCTTGAAAGAAGAGTTAATCAAACTATCAAAGCAAAAGGAGGCGTAGCACAAAAATGAAGATGGCAAGGTGCAGTGGAGCGGAAAAAGTAGCCTTATATATAGATGGGATTAGGGTATTTGGTATTTGGGCCTAGATCCATAAACACATTTTCCTTCGTGCACTCCCTTTTTTGCTTACTATAATCCTTCTAGCTGTTTTTTATATTAAAAACTGAACTTTTATTTTAATTTAAGTAATTGTTATTTATACTATCTTTTTTATTAATACACTTTACTTATATTATCAATTTTAATACTTTAATTATTATTTTGAATTTTTTAGTATACTTTTATTAATCAAATAATATTATTTATATACTTATATATAATATAATTTTAAATTTTTAATATATACTGGTTCAAACCGGTTCAATTATTGACCCGTCGATTGGATCATTGAACCACTAATCCACTACCTCGACCGATTCAATAACCAAATCAATTTCAATAACACTACTGTAATTTTTTTTTCATTTTCAGATACTATAATTTTATTTTTCCAATTTTAATTTCTTTGACGTCATTGCTAATATGACATAGATCACATGTTTTTTTTTCCTAAGTGACATGACATTGATGATGTAATATTTTGCTTATGTGGCATACTATGATGTTACCATTAACAAATTTTTTAACATAATATACATGGAACAAAACTAATAAAACATCAAATTTATAGAGGGTAAAACTGATTGTATTAATAAAAAGAAGAACTAGAAATGATCATTACATGAGATTCTACCAAAATACGGATTTGAGCATAATATCCTCATCCCAATACATTTTATGAAATTGAAAAACATAAATGAAATTTGTGAGACTGAAAAATAATAATAAAAAGGCTAACTAGATAGATCAATTTGATATTTAAGCCAAATAAAAAAAATAACGAAAAATGACAAAAAAACCCTTAAAGATTAAAGTTGTAAAATAAAGAGAGTAAAGTGATTAACTGTATAATTAAGCCAAGTTAACAAAAAGATTCCGAGTAACAGTAACTGTAAGCAAGCATTAACCCATCATCATCCTAGTTCCTAGCACAAACTTTACCCAACGATTCCATTCCCTGCCACTACTGCTCAAAAGTGATCTTCCGCAAAAACTCCATCCTTTTTTCAATTCCCATTGTCTCTCTTCTCTCTCTCTCTCTCTCTCTCTGTCTCTCTCTCTCTCTCACACACACACACACACACCAAATCCACCCACCCATGTGAAGAGTGTGAGGAGCAGAAGAAAAACCCTTCTGATGGAAAAACTCTGAAATTAGGGTTTGGTTTCCCCAAAGGGAGAGAAGAAGAAAAAAGAAGGAAGGAGAGAGGGGATGATGAAGCGGCTGTTGGGTGGGCCTGGGACGATTAGCGGGTTCCTGTTGAGGTTTGGGCAATGCGCATTTGGTGCCGCTTCGATTGCTATTATGGTCACTTCCTTTGGCTTCTCTAGCTACACCGCTTTCTGGTATTCCACTATTCCCCTCGCTCTCTCTCTTTTTAAAAAAAGTTAAATTAAATTAAAATTGATGCTTGTGTTTTGGGGGGTTTGGTTTGTTTAGGGCGTGTTTGGATTGGGGGAGGGAGGATTAGTATTTCGTTTCTAGAAATGAATGAGGGGCCTTTGGTGGAAGGTTACATGATAATCTCTCTTTTATGGGTTTGCTTCCAAACATGCTTTTGGTAAACCTTTACGGTTGTGGTTGTGTTTCGACCTTTGATATTGCGGACAAATACGGCTGATGCGACTACAATTGCAGATACTCCAAAAACCTTTATGTTGCGGCTGCAACTTAAAGCTTTGGCGTTTAGTACCTGGAAATCAGCTAGTGACGGTGATGCCGCTTGGGTGTAAGTGGTGTAGGTACCAGAAAAAATAGAGGATTGATTGAAAATTTTCATTTACATTTTGATGTGTATACTTCAACATGGATTAGGTGTTTCGTTTTTTAACATGTTTCTGATGTGCTTAAAGGGGGAGAAATAATACACACTAGCTTCCAATCAAGCAACTAATTGAGCTGTCTCAGAATGTATAAAAGAGATGCATTCTTTGTATCTTAGTACTCAGTTTGAATAGAACGTAACCACTGACAGCATCTATTTCTCAAATCTTTGCTGGTGTGTTTGGGTAAACAACTTAATTAAGCATTTTTTGAATAGATTTTATCATATGGCTATATTATAAATTTGACCATGAAATGTATTGAAATAAACTAGCAAGAGCTTATTTTGATAAGCTTTACCACGGAACTTATTGAAATCAGCTAAAAGGTGTTAATTGGAGTTATGAGCCATTTTTATAAGCTACGTAAGATCTTCTATCACTTCCTTATTTAATTTATTTTTTGTTTCATGGTTTAAGATAACACTCAAAATTTTAGTGAACAAGATCTAACGTTTTAAACTACCGCTGTGTTTGAAATCAACTAAAATTGGAAATGACTTGATTTTAATTAATTGGATCCAGAAATAAAAGTTTATGTTTAGAAATCATTAAGAAAGAGTGAGATTTGAATTGATTTGGAAATCAAATATTATGCTTGGAACTCATAAATCTGGAAATCAAATTGAGAGGTTGGCAAAACAGGTTAATAAGGATGATAAAATTTAAAAACCAAATCCTATCTAATCCCACTAATTTGATAGGATTTCTACATTAAATGAGTCAAATCCATGGAATTTTACTTATCAAATTTGTTCATATTTTTTAAAATTCCAAATACAAGAATTGAATCTCATTTTCAATGTTTCAAACACACTAAAAGAGAAGAATTTTTCAACTTCACTATATATGTTGTTTTTTGCAGTTTCAAAAATGTCATCTCACATATCTTGTATAATAGAAAGACAGTAAGAATTTAAGAGCTTCACTACATTATGCATTGCTTTTTGAACAATTGCATGTTTTTTGATAATAGTGATGTTAGAAACTAGTTCAAGCCTGTTAAGTGTTTTTAATTCTTATGGAATATTCTAGGTGGGAGTGTCAAAATGAGTTCTGGCTGCCCATGGACCATCCTTTGGCTCATGGATCAGCCGATTTAACCTGTAAATGGGTTGAGCTGGATAAAATTTTGATAACCTATTGTTTGTGGTGAGATGGCACTGACCCACATTAACATCTCTAAATCTAATCTCTAATATGACTATGTCTGAGGTGCTTTTTCAATTCAATTAGTACAGTGTTCTCACCAAATATATGTTTACCCTTCTTGAAAATGTCTAGATTGGCAGATTCTCATTTGCGCTAGAAATTAGTTGTATTGTTTTGTTTTGTTCCAAATCCTAATGGTATGATGATAATTTTCTATTTTTATATGCTTAGTTGATTTTTTTGAAGTTGAGCAACGAATGAGTGTAAAACTCTAGCCTTAACCCTTGTCCCTTGAGATTCAAGAATTCTAAGGGCTCTGGTCTATTGGGAATAAGAGGATTTGAGTTGATTGCTTGTTCCTTACAGAATAGTTTGGTTAAATTTAGTGAGAGGAATACTGTGCCATGTAAGATGCTAATGGTTTTTTTTTTTTTTTTTTTTTTTTTTTTTTTTTTTTTTTTTTTTTTTTTTTTTTTATTTTTTTTTTTTTTTTTTTTTTTTTTTTTTTTTTTTTTTTTTTTTTTTTCTGTGTATGCCATGGGCATTGTTGTAATTTGTAAGTAGTGTTTAAGTCATTTGTTCACTACACTGGTTTCTAAGATAGTATTGTTTACTACTTAATGTTATTTTCTTTTGTTTTTCTATTAAGTAGAAAGTGGTTCCTTTGTTTTTGTTTTTGTTTTTTTGTTTTTTTTTTTTGTCTTAAATAGATTGTTATATTTTCTTGTAAACATAACTCTGGTACTTCCCTGCACCTTCAGCTATTTAATTGCATCAATGGGACTTCAAGTGCTCTGGAGCTTTGGACTTGCATGTCTTGATATTTATGCTTTGAGGAGAAAGAGAGACCTACAAAATCCTATTCTTGTCAGCCTGTTTGTTGTAGGTGATTGGGTAATAATTTCCTTATCCTATTCCTATTTTCGTGTGGAAAAATAATTTCAGAGGACAATAACGTGCTTAAACATAATCATCACTTAATTGAACATAAATTCAATTTTTATGGTTGGTTGTTACTAAATACTTGAGAAATTAAAAATACTTGCTGGAGTTAAATATTTTTATTACAGAAAAATGTAAATTATAAAGTCTGAATGTCTGTGTCTTAAATTGTGTGAGCTCCTATTTTTTGTACAGCATCTAATAAAATAATGAATACGTGCCAATTACAACTTCATGTTACTGTCAGTGTCAGGTATGTAAACATAATGTGCTTCTAAAAGATTAGTCAAAATTTAACATTGAACATCATTTGCTCCTCTATTAACCATGTGCTAATGCAGAATAGTGTTTCTCTATCTTGTTAACGGTGCTTGGTGAAACTTAAAAAACTATGGTGAAGTATTGACAAGATCGGGCTTCCATTTCTGAATTATACGATGTAATAATGATGGAGTTGGAATCAATATTTCCCTTTTCTTTTATAGTGCAATTTTTATGTTTTGATGAAAATTGAGGTGACTAGTTGGTGGGATAAAATCATGATGATTTATGAAATGCAGGTAACAGCGACTTTATCACTTGCCGCTGCATGCTCATCGGCAGGAATTGTAGTATTATACGCAAGAGACCTGACTGTATGTGCGACTAGTAAGCATCTCACATGCAACAGATACCAGATTTCTGTGGCCATGGCTTTTGTCACCTGGGTTCTCACAGCAATGTCATCGCATGTGATGTTCTGGATCTTGGCCTCTGTCTAGCTTGACTTATTTCCTTTGCTAGACATATGACCACCATAGATATCACAGTATCTTTGATAGCTCTTGTAAATTTTGTTGTATCAATACTTGTCATGACATGTGGGCAAAATTTTCCCTCTTGTCCCTTCTCAAAACTTTGATTTTTCATTTTTTAATCTTGTCACGCCTTTCTCAGTCTAGATATAGATTCTGGTTTAATGTAAGCCTTGGACATGATTCTGTAAACTTCCTTATTTTAACCAAGAATCAAGATGTTCTCTTTGTGCAGGGTTCATGCGGTTTTATATATATATATATATATATATATAATGACAACAATGAGAATTGAATCTAAATCTTAAATGCATTTCCTCAATTCCTATCACAAGGTCGACCCTAATGGGATTGTATATATTCTTATTTACTACTGCCTGTAAAACATGGAAAGCAACTGTAGTCACGTTACTACAATTTAAAATCCACCATACATGCGAATTGCCTATAGTATTTTTTATTTATTTTTTGAATAAACTGAAACTTTGGCATCACCAAGAAGACCTGCCATCCCTACTAGGTTAGATTGGCATCACAGGCCCCAGGGATCCTATGCAAAACCAATAGAAACTTTTTTAATGAAAAAGAGACAAAAAAAAAAAAAAAAAAGAAATGAATATAGGGGGCCAAAACGAATCAATGCAAACAATTATTTGAATCTATATAAGACCGGAGTCCTATTTTTTTCCCTAAGGATATCTCCTCTTCCAAAACTAGGGGGAGAATCCAACCAATTAAAATCGTGATTATTAATACCATAATTGGCTAGCTGTTAAATGATTGAGAAGTGAATTAAATTACACAAGTAGTAAATACACAATAAGACCGATTGTCATTGTCGTGTTCATAGGAACTTCAATTGGTTTGTCAAAACTAAAGTACAGAAATTAAATGTACCATAAAATCAATAAGCATTAAATAACAAGTAAAAACCAAGCAAAGCTACAAAAGAAAAAACACAAACACTTAGAAGGAAAAACCCCTGAAAATTTCAGAATTTTAAAGTTGTTGGGTGTTTGGCCTTACTAAACTACTCTTGGTGCAATGTTAATGATGTTTCACTATTCAATGCTAATTCAAGTGCTACTTTAACCCACTAAAATACCCTAATCAAGACTCCTCTGGTATAAGGACCTAAATCATTTATCTAAACTCCTAATCCCTCAGCAAGTTAAGTTAATTGATTTGGATCACAACAAGGGTTAAAAAAAATAGAGTTAATAAACATGAGTTCATTAGATGCCACTTTTAGTTGTTAGTAGTAATAGCATTTTCGAATGACTTTCACATTGTATAAGCATGCATATAGGTGATCAAACCATAACAAGACAAAATAAGAAAGGAAAGAAAGCTATAACATTGAAAATGACATTGAATAGATTGAAGAAATAATTACATCAAGAGTGTTTAGTGCACCAAGCCCCCAACAATGGGTGGTTTAACATCTCATTGTCACAAGAGACCTTACACAATGAACAAATACAAGGGGAAATGATGTATGGTTGAACCAATCAACCATGAATTTTCCCAAATCTTTCTTGCATTGAAACTCAAACTTCAAGTTTTCTTCATGAAGACAAAGTTGTCCAGAATTCAGAAATGAAAAGTGGGGAAAAGGTAAGGGATGAAGGTTAATGGCACCATGGAAAAGCTTTCCAATAAGCCTAGGAAGAATCGCCACAATAGCTTGAAGCTATTGATAAGAAACACAAAGTTCTTACACAAGAACAAGAGAGAAACCTCTTACACATGAACTCTACTTTCATTCACTTAGAAAAATAGAGTTAACTGTTTACATTCAGTTGACAACTTTATATAAAAAATGAAAATAACTGATTGTAATCGATTATTTCATCCAAGTAATAGATTATTTTGTCCAAATAATCGATTATTTTGACCAAGTAATTGATTATTTTGTTGTTAATCTTCTGGAAATAGATGATGAACCAAATAATCGATTATGTCGCTATGTAATCGATTAAAACATAGCTATTTTCCATTTTTTGGCTTATGTAATCGATTACAGGTGTCTGGTAATCGATTAAAGCAAAAAAGTCTTATTTTTTTAAAAATTCCTGATGCTGATTTAATCGATTACAGACATCTGGTAATCGATTAAAGGTATCAAAAAAGATGCTTTTAATCTATTACAGTCAGACGATAATCTATTAAAACAGACAACCCTTCTTTTATGTTTCCACTAAGTTGGTGTGCTTCTTCATGCTTTTCCAAGAGATACAAGTTAGCTTGGATGTGGTCTTGAAGTGCTTGAGTCCTAGCTCTTTTCATTGGTCCTTTAAAGCTCACCAAAGGAAGTGTTTCAAGCTCTCCTTCTAGACCTTTGGCTTGGAATGAACCTCCATCAGGAAGAGAAGAAAAATGGTGAAGACAATGGAAGAAACCCTCAATGGAACAATATTTCTTCACTCACAATTTGCCATAGGTTCATCCTCCCTTGATCCAAGTGAATGTCATTTTATAATGGGCCCAAGGCCTTTGTCTTGTCACTTCAGAGAATGCAAGACTTGTTGGGCGAGTTCTTTGTGAATTCTAAAAGTCACTCTTCAGTTTTCTCTACTCATTGGGCAAGTTATGAAGATGATGTAGATCCTCTTCCTCCATTCCTGAGCTGCCACGTGTCCTCCTCAGAACAACCTCTCTCGTTGGGCGAGCGTAGCTTGTTGAGTGAGTCTTCTTTGTTGTGACAACTTTCCCTTCCTCTCCCAAAACCCTCGATAAAGGCACAAAAACTTAGAAGAAAAAGCTTAAAGTTTCATTTACAGCCTAAAGTTCTATAAAACAATAAATTCTAACTATTTGAGGCTAAACAAATGAAAAATTATTGGAAAAACATGTAATTGATGTGATAAATGAAGTTCCAAAGTATTTATGCACAACAATTATCAAACTCCCCCAAATGTAAACTTTGTTTATCTTCAAGCAAAAGAAAAATTAAACTATATTGACTAAAAGTTGCACAAATCTAACTAGGTTAGATAAATGGTGAGAACAAAGATTAAGACCAACATTCACTTCAAGTCACAAGCATGCTTCCAAAACACAACTAGTCACACAATCTCAAGATCACACTTGTCAAAATACCAATGATGATATCATATAAGATTTACACTTAGAGCTTAAGCAGTCAACAAGCATGACATGATTCAATGAACAAGCTAAGAATACTTTAATTCCTCATAGGCTAGAGTATTAGTCAGACACACAAGTGTTTGGCTGCGTAATTTCCATTTTTCCCAATTCGAATCACACAACCCAACTTTGTACATCATCTCACTCAATGCAATCTTACATACATAAAGATGGATCACTAAGGGCTTTATTAGCTTGTAACTTGGTTGGGCTAGCAAGGAATTTTTTGTTTTTCTAGAATTCAAAACACCAAAGGTCCTAGGAGAGTACTCATTATTTCCTTTTCAGAAGGCAACCAATATTCCCACAATTCCCAACCTTTATTTATTTACACTACACAAATAGCAGCAACACCACAATTTCTTTTTGAATGATTTTTTATTTTCTATTTTTATCTTTATTTTTACCCTTAACATTTTCCTTTTTGTGTGTGTTGTTGTTTTGTTTCCAAAGTTTCCCTATATCAATCATTTACAAACATCATCGTCCCCTAAATTTGGAAAAAATTTGCCTCAAACCATAATATATTCCCTAAGGTAAGGTGGACATATTGCTTTTTCTTTTTAGCTCAAGGATTCAAGAACAATTCATTCAACATTAGTCTCAAAGGGGTGACAAGAGATTCATCATTGATATACATAGGGTTAGTTTTTTTGGCTAAGTGACTGAAATTACGGTTAAAACAATCAATGCCTTAATCATATCCATCTCATGCGTGCATTCAAACAAATCAAAGAATCATGAAAATTCGAGTAGGCAAAACCAACAGTTCTCTCATTAAAATGGTGCACACAACTAACACGGGTAAATTCAAGACTTAATTCAAACCGCTTCATTGCATGCAAGTTAACTATGGTCACACACGGGCAAAAAAATTATAATTGCATCAAAGGACTAAATATGCATTCACTCAAGACCGTGGTTTTCACAAACAATTCCAAAACGCATGCATTATGTCTCAAACCAAGCACTGATCACATCCAAGTTCAAACCCCAAACCATAGTAACAAAAGCTATGAACATATGCATAAGTATTGTCAACAAACTAAACATAAATAAATCTTAAATTAGAAAGTAACAATTGAAACTAAATTACTAAAATAAAAGTGTAGAAAGAAAAATAAAAGTGTCCTGATCAAATGAAGCCTGAGGCCTCTTCCATATCGTTATCAACCCCAACATTAGCTCCTCCATCTCCATCTCCTCCAAATTCCTTTGCATCATTATCATCATCATGTCCATCTCTAGCATCATCCGCAGCAACAACAACAACATTCTTCTTCTTGCTTCTGGTTGGGACCTTGGGGAGAATGGTGGTGATGTCTCTGGGAACCTTGAAAACAATAGTGAACACACACAATAACCAAGAGGGGGTGAATTGGTTAAAACAGAGCCTTTAAAAATTCTTTTAAAAACAAGCAGCGGATTTAGGATCTTTATCACAATAAGAATACTTCAATCAATCAAACCACTCAGTTCAAGAATACAATTACTAAAAACATCACTTGTTGAGTAATAAAAGATTTTACCAAAAGAATCACAAATTAAGATAACAAGAAGAGATTAAGGAATAGAGATCAACACAAGATCTTATACTAGTTCACCTCTCAACATAAAGGCTACATCCAGTTTCTTCCAACCAATACTAGGTAAGAGTTCCAGTAAATCAAATTCTGTTCTTTACAAGCTTTTACAACTAATCACCTTTATCAACCCTAGATAAAGAAACATAAATCTAAACCCTATAGACTTCTAATGACCAAGAACCAGAGAACACTATTTTATTCTTCCCTATAGAGAATCCTACTCTAGAAAAAGCTTTAAAGAGCCTCTTTGATCCAAGAACAAACCACTGCAAGAGTTTAAGAGAGAAACGACCTCATGATCCTCAGATGATGAATGAATGAATATTAACAAACAATCTCAGGTTGAATGAATGCAATTCTTGAAACCAGCTCTCTTTGACAAACTCTTGATAAATCTTGTTCAAACCAACATGATCAATGATGCATGAGTTTTGGGTTTTGAAACAAGATCAATGTAACTCAGAATATCTCTTCTCAGACTGTGAGAGCTTTTGTAAGTAATGGGTATTTTGCAAAATTAAGTTATGTGCAAAACAAAAGACTCAACAACTTTTATAGAAAACATTTGTAACTGAATGTAATCGATTAAATTGCCAAAGTAATCAATTAAATTGCCATATGTAATCGATTAAATACAAACTTAATGGATTAAAATGTTCTTCAGCTTTCTAAAAAAGATTTACAAACAATGTAATCGATTAAATTGAACTTGTAATCGATTAAGGCAGTTATAGAAGATTCAGATTTAAGCTTATGTAATCGATTACATAGAATGATAATCAATTAAAGCAGTCAAACATGTTTTGAGTTTCTACACCGTGTAATCGATTACGACTTTCCTGTAATTGATTAATATGTTCCTCATGGCTTATGTAATCTATTACAATTGTTGGTAATCTATTAAAGTAGAGCTAAAATGAGTTTTCCAAAACTCAATCATGAGAAATCAATTTCTTTATGTCTACATGAAAACCTTTATGCTTTAGTGAAATCATGTATGCATGTCAATGATCATGTTTATGCAATGCAAGGATCATAAGATTAGTCTCTTAAACACTTAACATATTACAAATGTCTTGGCATGTGAAAAACTAAAACTTTCTTCTAAGGCACAGGCTTCATCCTTGACTTGATATTCTTTCAGCTCCCCCTATATCCAACAATCTCCCCCTTTTTGGCTTTGAACATGCCAAATATCATTTGAACAGTTTGCAACTAGAGCTTTCTCAAGAGGGCAGTGCATAGTGAATTGTTGCACAACATTTTCAGCTTCATGCTCAATAGCTTTCACTCTAAAGCAAACTTTGTGGTCACTTGAGGGCTTCATTGCCTCAAAAAGATTGAATGTCATCTTTTGGTCCTCCACAATCAACTTAAGGTTACCATTCCCAATGTCAACAACACATATCGTAGTGTCATAAATGGTTGCCCCAAGATCAAAGGCACCTCAAGATCTTCTTCTATATCCATGATGTTGAAATCTACCGAGAATGTGAAATGCTGGACTTTTACAAGGACATAATCAACAACCCCACATGGTCTTTTTATGGTGTGATTCACAAGTTGAAGACTCATTTTGGGTTGGCATGAGTTCCAAGTTGCCAATTCTTCAGAGCATCGAAAAGGGCATCAAGTTGATGCTTGCCCCTAAATCAATTAGAGCCTTCCACATGGAGATTGCACCTATTGAGCAAGAAATGGTCACACTTCTGGGGTCCTTGAATTTTGGAGGCAAGGTTCTTTGGATTATTGCACTATAATTGCCTTCCACAATGTGCTCTCATTGCTGATGTATTTTTTTTCTTTGTAAGGAGGTCCTTCAAAATTTGTGTACATTGGCATTTGTTGGAGAGCTTCACCAAAAAGGATGATTGTAACGCCCTGAAATTTCGATAACGAAAAATACATGTTTGGTGTATTTGTTGTGTTATTCAATTATTTGATAAGTTTATGTGATTTGAATTGTTGTGTAAATTACCCTTGTACAATTTCTTGGTATGGATGATAAGTTATGTGGAGTTTGTTTGAGCTGCGCTAAAATTGTGTAATTTCGAGTTTGACCCAAAACCTGTTTTAGTAAAATCACTATTCTGGTTTGGTTAACCATTGGATGGCTTTCACATTTTACAGGTAGGTTCCTATTCCAAATATTTAACTTTTGACCGTTGGGATTGACAAAATAACTTCTGAATCGTGCGAAATGAATTTTTCACAAAAGCAGAAATTTTAAAATTGGGTTAGCTCGCCCAGGCAAATTTTGGCAGACATTTTGGCTTGCTTGAGCAAGTCAAGTCGGTTATAAGTACGTACAGTAGCGTGAAAAATCATGAAATCTGGCCTTCTTCCTCCAAGCACCCACCCAACCTTCCATCATCATCCTCCACCACCCAAGACCATCGGTGACCACTACGAGCCACTGCTGCTTGTCGTTGGACCACCGCACGGAGAGGAACCCTTTAATCAAAGCAAAATCTTCGAAACTCAACTCAAGGATTCGGTAGAGAACGGAGCCTCCAATCCTTCTTTCTTGGTTTCTTTGAGGTAACCATGATTTCCTTGTCTTCTTTTAGCTAGTTTGAAGCCTCTCTTGATATCTCTTGTGATTTGGGTACGGTTATTGGGTATTTTTATACTTCCTTTGAAAACCCTTTGAAAATGAGATGTTGTAAAAGTCTCCTTTTTATGAAATTGATGTCATTTATGTGATCTTTGTTGAGCCCCGGTCACATTGGTGTGAATAGAATTTCAAAATGATGACTTTTGATGTCGACTCCCAAAACATCATTTTAGTCTCTTTTTTAATTTGAGTGAGTATTTGACCCCGAATATTAATGTTAACCTTGTCTTCAAAATCTATACTAAATTATCTTCAATTTGGTATATAAAGCTCTGCGTTTGGGCCAAAGTACGTGAACTTGAGAGATCTCAAAACGATGTTACTAGAAGCTAATAGAGGGAGATAGATAGGTAAGAGGAGTTTATTATTTAGTTATAGTTTTGGTACCATAGTTGGGGGCCAGGGAGTCCAACTATGAGGATATCTGCTTGTCCCTGTTGTGTGCTGGTTTTCAAGAAATACTATGTTTTAAATTAATGGTGTAACTCCTCTTTTTACTCTCTCGTATTTGATTGATTTTAGATGAAATCTTGTGACCACTTTGGATTAGGATCAGATTAGTTATAAATTTTACGAAAATTCTTTTCGCTTTGCTTGCACATGTTACTAGTCATTTATATTATAAACGAATTCTCTTTTCACAGTTTAATTATAAAGATCAAGTACAGTCCAACAATACAGACCAAAGTATAGTTCATTATACAGTCCCAAATACAAGCCAACGTAAATTACAAATAATTTAAATTCTAGTACAAATCATCAACACATCTTCATCATCTTTTCTTCAAAATCCTTCTCAGCTTATGCTCCACTGTTTTCCTGCTCGCCCAAACACATTGGGGTCATCACAGGTGTCAACCACAGACACAAACATAGGGTAAGTTTATGATAAACAGAGTTTGAATAAAAGCTTATATAAAAGAATATATATACCTAGATGGTTATAATAGCATTTATAAAATAATATGCACGTATGATTCACCCTTAGATTAAATCACACCATCTACATAGCACATAGTTCAAATCATACCGTTTATACAGCACACAGATATACAACATACTCATCAAGCAATGCATGAGATGCATGCTCATCTTTTTAATATGATGCATGACTGAGATCCCAGCTTTCAGATAGTCCACCCACTCTAGTGGAACATCCCTCCACTCTGAGGGTTTTACATGGTACCATAGTCAAAATAGTTTCACCC
>PYAF01003466.1:37476-47514 GCA_007407185.1 Glycine tomentella
ACATATTTCATTCATTGTAACCAATTATCAAACACATGGTAGGCAAGCTTGAATTCCTAGAATAAAGAAAGCTTTACTTAATCTTAATCTTTATATTGTCCAACACAGTATACATAGTTTCAACATAATTCTAGTATCATAATAAACATTCTCAAGGTATTTATTTTAACATACTATATCACTTTTAAAACATCTAATTATTTAGAAACCCTTTACGTACTACTATTGAAAATAAATACTTATAGATTCAAGTCAATATATAAACTCAAGAAATCATGGAATACTTTTAATCAAACATATACTTGTAACAAAATATTCTTTTAGACATTATACTTCTAAACAATTATTTTTCTTGAAAATAATCATAAAACATATGGTTGTAAATCATTTTAACTTTCATTAATTAGGTTAGATTCAAGGTATCTTTTCAACAATTATTTATAATACTAAAAGTCATGTTACTTAATCAAAATACCATTCATATAGCAATTTTTTAGTTCTTTAAGGCAATTCATCAAACACCTAAGCTACAAAGCTTAATGAAATCAAGTAAGAATTAATACTCAAACTTAGTCTATCATAAAACTCCCCATACGTACCTTGTTTTTCCTCCTAAAAGCTTGATAAACTTCCTTCCAAAGTTCCTAGATCCCACGTGAGGCTTCAAAACGCTAGGGTTTTGTTCTTTGAAAGTGGAAGGGTGATGGAGGAGGTGGGGGAGGCTTTGGGGAAGCTTTGGGAGGATTGATTCCTCCATTTTCGTGCCTTGGGTGCTTAAATAATGTTCTCAGCACCGCCTTAACTCGCCCGGGCGACCAAAAATTGCATGTACCACTCGCTTGGGCGAGCAAGCCATTTTCTAGAATTTTCTGTCTTAGTGAAAAATTAATTTCTCACGTTCCAGAGATTATTTAGACAACCAACGGTCACAAGTTAGATATATGGGTTAGGAAGCTTGCTTTAAAATTTGAAGAAGATCCAACGGTTAAACAATCTATAATGATGATTTTACTAAAATAGGTTTTCGGGTTAAATTCAGAATCACTCGATTACACGCAATTCAAAAAACCTCCACATAACTTGACATCTATGCATACTCTATACACTTAGGGATGGGAACATAAGTTTTCTTCTTTTTATACCCTTGGATGCTTAAGAAAGCCTTATTCCACCTATGACTTTTTGTCACAAACTATTCCAATAGTCTGTTATCTAAGAGTATTCTTGTATTTCCATCATAAAAACATCTATTCAAAATATCTAAGGGTGTTTTTGTCTTTTCCAAAATATTCAAGGACATTTAGGTAAATTTTCATTCTAAAATAACTTTCTTAAAATATCTAAGGGCAGTTTTGTAATTTTTTAAAATATCCAGGAGTATTTTCGTCCTTTTGACCTCAAGGACATTTCTGTCATTTCTATTTTACAAAAAGGGTAATATGGTCTTTTCCCTTAAACATTTCACCCAAATAACTCCAATATAGACTATCAATTTGCCTAAGACTTACTTTAATATTTAATTGTAGTTCTAAAATTTTGGGGTATTACAAATGGGATGTGCTATATTCATTATTGATGTATGTTTGTTTTTGTTGGGTGCTCGTTTTCAAGAAAAACTATGTTTTTAACTAATGGGATGCGATGAATTTGTTGTTAATGGATAAAACTGTGACTGATGTTGTTGTAATGATTGAATTTTTGGGAAAATTCTTAATTACAGATGAGACTCTGCCCAAAATTTTATAATATGTTTTCCTATTTAATTCTTTATTAAATTTTAAATGGGCATAAGAGTGTGTTTTCTATATTGTAGTCCTCCTCTTTATTTTAGAATTTTCCTAAAATACCAGTCTCATGGTAATATGGATTGTGAACGGAATGAGATAATGTCTATGTGGTTGGTGATGTTTAAATGAGATAAAGTTAATGTGGTTGACAATGTTGAAATGAGATGATATTGGTGTTATGACGATGATGTTGAAATGAAATGACGTTGACGTTATGATGACATTGAGATGACATGACGTGGATGTTGATGTTGACATTGATGAGAGATAATGTTGATGTGAACAATGTCATTGTGTGATGTGGATATACATGGATACCCATGGGGGTGCATGACTGGTTATCCTTGCACGGAAGGATTTGTTCCTAGCCAGGTCATGCATTGATGGTGCCCATGGATGTATGTTGTGTATGTACACGTGGGGTGCAGTGACCAGTTGGTTATTGATAAGTGTCATATCTTAGTGAAATTAGGGTTGCATTTAAGGCACTTATCTTGCACTTTTATTAAGAATATCCATAAAAATTTTCCCTAATCTAGTTAGTCTGTATTTAGCACTTAGCATTAATGTTGTGTTTATAATTCTTGAAGATTTCATCCAATCTTCTTTTGTATTTTGCTAGATTTCATGAATTCCGAAGCTTCCGTACACTTAGAGCAAGTAAAAATGGATCATAAAACAAACCTAGGAGGTGCAACAAGCAAAATAAGCCCAAAATCCATCAAGGCCCAAAAGATTCTTCTAGATGGTACGTTTAACTCGCCCAGACGAGTGAAACATGCACAAATTGGTCGCCTGGGCAAGCTGTTTCTACAAGTGGGCCTCCAATTTGGCAAGTTGCTTCATCAAGTGGGCCTTAACTCGCCCAAGTGACCAAACAAAGGCAAAACTGGTCGCCTGGGCGAGTGAACTCAAGCAGACCAGCCTCTATAAATAGCCATGCATCCCCTAAGGTTGAAATCATTTCTTGCAACTCAAATTTCTTCTTCTCCCTTGCTCCTGAGCTTGTTCTCAAGCCTTACGTTCTTCAAATCTTGTAGTAGGTAGCTTAAGATAGTGAGAGAGTTGAGGATTAGCGTGGAAACTCTGCCAAAAAGAAATGGTGATGATTCCTTTCTTCTATTCTTTTCCTAAGGAGGTTCTCTCCAGGCTCGGCTAGCTTCTCTCAAAGGATTGGATGTAATCTTCTTACCCTTAAAGTATCTCTTTTAATATTTATTTATGCATAAGTCTTGTCTATTTATTATTGGTAAATTTATTCCATACTTAATGCTTGATTCTACTTGATCAATAGTTTCATGAAATAAGGTTCTAGGTTTAACTGGGAAGTACTCTTAAAACTTGAACTGAATAAATTTACTCTTTACGTTGCGTTGCTAGGAATAGAGCATAAAGTTTAGATTGCAAATATCACGCGAATATGATCGTAATGTTGGGATATTTATTTTATATGCGAGGGATCGATATTTGATAAATATTCTTAGGATTCTCAAATGCGAGGGATCGATTTGGGGTGATTTTATGTGTGCATCAATAATAAAAGAAAATAACTACGCATGGTAACATTAATTGAATACTAAGGGTATGAAAGATGAAATCCAATCCTACGTTCTTGAATTAATCAAACTCGTTTTATTAGTTTCCGTAATTACTCGTAATCTTCTGCACTAAATTTATTATTTCCGTTTCTTCTAAATTTTCATAATTTCTGTTAATCCACAACTACATGAAACTCCGTTCACAGTTATCCTTGCGGGAAATGATTTGTTCCTAGCCACAGTCAATGCATCAGTGAGACCACATTGGTGTGTTGTATATGTACATGAGGGTGCATGACGAGTTACCCTTGCGAGGAAGGATGTGTTCCTAACTAGTCCATGCATTAATGGTGCTCATGTTTCATACTTCATAATTGTATGGATGGCAATACAATGGTGATAGTAAGTACCAAGGGTATTAGGGGGCATATCACTCTATTTGGAACTCCCTTGAGACTCAGGGTTGATCACCATGGGGGAGTGACCTGTGCACGACTGGGTGACCTTGACGAGCTACTGCATCATTTTCCTAGAAAGACTATTTTCATGACGATGGTACCACATTGCATTCTGAGATATGAGTCAGGTGCATGCATCATTCTGAGCATGATTGTTTTGATTTGTGAAATATAGTGGATGATTAGTTTGTTGAGTGTGTATTGAATTGATGGATTATCGAGGATGATTGTGGTTGTCATCATTGATTTCTTTCTAATCATTGTCTTCTGATGCTTGATGTATATGTATAATAAACTCACCCTTGCATTTGTTATACTGTGTGGTTGGTACCTGTGATGATTGCAAACTTTCGTTCGTGTGAGTAGATGAGCAATATGAGGTGACTCTGGAAGGAGATTCTTTTTGGTTAGAGCCGCCAAGTGCAACACCTCGGATTATAAGTTACTTAGTTGGACGTTTACGTGTACGTTATGGTGATTAATTGTATGTTTTATTGTATATTTTATTTGATAATTGATGTTTTGAGTGCCCTTGCCTTAGTGTGCATGCTAGTGGTTGATAGTTGTCCTTGATTGGCTTGAGGTTGTTGTGTTTGCACGAAAGGCAAACCTGTCCTGTCAGCTGAGCACTTAAGGGCAGAAGTGTGTAGTGGAAACATATTTGTCTCCCTTTTCTTTGCGCTTTCTTCTTGCTTTTCTCCGTTCTCTCTCTAAAAACTCACACCTAGAACCCTTTTCTCCCTCAACCTTTCTGTACCACCTTGAACTAGCCGTCGCTGCCACGAAACCCCGATGTCGAGGAAGAACTCGTGGTTTTTGATTCAAGGTAAATGTTTCATAAACAAAATTCCTTTACTCGTGCTTTTTAATTTCGATACGACCCATTCTTTAATATCCCGATCTTGCGTGAAACCAATTAACCTTTTTGTATCCTCTTTAAAATATGAGCTTGTGATTGAGACCCCTGCTAGTGGGTCTATGTTGACTTCCAAGGTATGTTTGGACTGCCTTGTAGAAATTTCTGATAGAAAATTTTGGGTTGATCTGGTTTGTTTGCCTCTTAGCCAGATTGATGTTATTCTGGGCACGGACCAGTTATCTTCCAACCAGGTGTTGTTAAACTGCTATGATAAAATGGTTGTGATAGGAAACTTGGATGTGAGAGAAAAAGGGATGTTCATCTCAGCCAACCGGGTTATGTCATCGTTAAAAGGAGATGCCCAAGTATACATGATCTTATCAAACTCGGAGGTAAAAATCGAGGTCCCTCTAGCCGACCTCCCTATTGTGGGAGAGTTCCCGGAAGTGTTTCCTGAGGATGTATCAGGGTTACCACTTGAGAGAGAGAGGTGGAGTTTTCTATAGATTTGGTGCCTGGAGCTGGACCCATATCTGTAGTCCCCTATAGGATGTCTCCCTTAGAGCTAGCCGAGCTTAAGAAATAGTTGGAAGAACTGTTGGATAAGCAGTTTGTGTAGCCTAGTGTATCTCCACAGGGAGCACATGTTCTGTTAGTAAAGAAGAAGGACGGGACTATGAGGTTATGTATGGACTTCTGCCAACTGAATAAAGTGACGATTAAGAATAAGTATCCTTTGCCTAGGATAGACGATCTTATGGATCAACTGGTAGGGGCTTGTGTGTTTAGTAAGATAGATCTTAGGTCGGGCTACCATCAGATCTGGGTTAAGTCTGAGGATATTCCCAAGATCGCTTTTACAACTCGTTGTGGTCATTATGAGTACTTGGTCATGCCCTTCGGGGTGACTAATGCTCCTGTGTGTTCATGGACTACATGAATAGGGTCTTTCACCCATACCTTGATAGCTTTGCAGTAGTCTTCATAGATGATATCCTGGTTTATTCTAAGACCAAAGAGGAGCACAAAAAGCACTTGAGGATTATGCTGCAAACCCTTAGGGATAGACAACTGTATGCTAAGTTGTCAAAGTGTGAGTTCTGGTTGGAGAAGATAAGTTTTCTAGGACACGTGATATCCCAAGGTGGTATAGCTGTAGATCCTTCTAACTTCTAAGGTAGAGGTCGTCCTCAAGTGGGAGAGCCCCAAGTCCGTGTTCCAGATTAGGAGTTTTCTAGGCTTGGCTGGATATTACAAGATATTTATAGAAGGTTTCTCCAAGTTAGCCTTACCTTTGACCAAGTTGACTCGTAAGGGCCAAGTATTTGTGTGGGATGACCAGTGTGAGGTTAACTTCCGAACTCTTAAGGAAAGGCTAACAGCCGTACCCGTGTTAGTTTTACCTAACCTAAGAGAGCCCTTTGAGGTGTTTTGTGATGCAGCCATGACAGGCTTGGGCGGAGTGTTGATGCAGGATGGCCGAGTTGTGGCCTATGCATCTAGGCAACTTAAGACGCATGAAAGGAACTACCCTACCTATGATTTGGAGTTAGTTGTCGTAGGTTTTCCTTTAAGATATGGAGACATTATCTTTTTGGCTCCAAGTTCGAGGTGTTTAGTGACCATAAAAGCCTTAAGTATCTGTTCAGCTAGAAGGAGTTGAACATGCGTCAGAGGAGATGGCTAGAGTTCCTTAAGGATTATGAATTTGAGCTTAGTTATCATCCCCGTAAGGCCAACGTGGTGGCCGATGCTTTAAGTAGGAAGTCTCTCCATGTGTCCGCTTTGATGTTTAAGGAGCTAGAACTCTTGGAGCAGTTTAGAGACCTTAGTCTAGTATGTGAGCTTACCCCCAATAGCATGAGACTAAGAGCCTTATGGATCACGAGCGGCTGCTAGAAGAGATCCGAGAAGGGCAGAAGTCCGACCCTTTTCTGAAGACCTAACTCGAACCCATAGCATCAGGGAATGCTAGTAGTTTCCATATGCGATCAGATGGAGTTTTGAGACTTCGAGATAGGGTCTGTGTTCCCAACATATCCGGACTCAAGAAAGTGATCTTAGAGGAGGGGCATAGGAGTAACCTAAGTATCCACCGTAGTGCCACCAAGATGTACCAAGACCTTAAGAATATGTTTTGGTGGCCGAACATGAGGAGGGATGTTAGTAAGTTTGTATATGCGTGCTTGGTTTGTCAGAACGCAAAGGTAGAACACCAGAGACCATCGGGTAAGTTACAACCCTTAGAGATACCCCAGTGAAAGTGGGATAGTATCTCCATGGATTTTGTTGTAGGTTTGCCTAGAACCCGGGCTGGGTTAGATTCTATCTGGGTTGTTGTTGACAGATTGACTAAGTCTGCTCACTGCATCCCCATGAATATCTGGTTTTCCTTAGAAAAGTTGACCTCCCTGTATATTAGTGAAATTATCCGGTTGCACGGTGTGCCCTCCAACATAGTATTTGACCGTGATCCGAGGTTCACTTCTAGATTTTGGGAGAGTTTGAACAAGGCCTTAGGAACCCGGCTTCGACTGAGTTCGGCCTATCACCCTCAAACCGATGGGTAGACTAAACGAACCATTTAGTCTCTAGAAGACCCTTTGAGGGTGTGTGTTCTAGAACAAGGGGGTAGCTAGGATGCTTTCCTACACTTGATAGAGTTCACCTAAAACAATAGTTTTCACTCTACCATTGGCATGGCTCCCTATGAGGCCCTATATGGCAGAAGGTGTAGGACACCTTTATGTTGGTTAGAACCCGGTGAGAGTCTAATGTTAGGGCCCGAGGTAGTACAACGAACAACCGAGAAGGTCAAGTTGATCCAGGATAAGATGAGGACGGCCTAGAGTAGAAAAAAAAGCTATCATGACAGAGGGAGGAAGGACCTAGAGTTCGAGGTCAGTGATCATGTATTCTTGAGGGTCCCCCCATGGACTGGGGTCGACTGAACATTGAAATCCCGGAAACTCACACCCCAGTTTGTTGGTCCTTTCCAAATTCTAAAGAGAGTCGGTCCTGTCACCTACCAATTTGCCTTACCCCCGTCCCTTTCCAATCTTCATAATGTATTCCACGTGTCCCAACTTTGTAAGTACATTCATGATCCTTCTCATGTGATCGGACTGGACGATATTCAAGTAAAGGAAAATCTAATGTATGAAACACTACCCTTGAGGATTGAGGATCGAAGGACAAAGCATCTAAAAGGAAAATAAATTCCCCTGATCAAGGTAATCTGGGGAGGTATGTCTGGAGAAAATGAAACATGGGAACTTGAAAGCCAGATGTGGGAAGCCTACCCAGCTTTGTTTACAGCAGGTAATTTCGAGGACGAAATTCCTAAAAAGGGTGGGAGAGTTGTAACACCCTGGATTATAAGTTGAGTTGTAACACCCTGGATTATAAGTTGCTAAGTTAGACATTTATGTGTACGTTATGGTGATTAATTGTATGTTTTATTGTATATTTTATTTGATAATTGTTGTTTTGAGTGCCTTTGCCTTGGTATGTGTGTTAGTTGTTGATAACTGTCCTTGATTGGCTTGCGGTTGTTGTGTTTGCAAGAAAGGCAAACCTGTCTTGTCAGCTGAGCACTTAAGAGCAGAAGTGTGTAGTGGAAACGTATTTGTCTCCCTCTTCTTTGCACTTTACTCTTGCTTCTCTCCGTTCTCTCTCTAAAAACTCACACCCAGAACCCTTTTCTCCCTCAACCTTTCTGTACCACCTTGAACTCGTCGTCGCTGCCACGAAACCTCGATGTCGAGGAAGAACTCGTGGTCGGAACAGATCTTTAGGACAACATGTCGTGAAGTTCGTGAACAAACTCCTGGTTAGGTAAGAGAGTTTATTATGTTCGATTAACAGCCTTAGGTAACATGGTTGAGGACTATGGAGTCTAACTGTGGCGATGATTGCATGTCTTTATGTGAGTGTTATTTTCCAGAAAACATGCCCTTGAATGGATGTAATGGGTTATGCTTTATGTTCGTTTGGTTGGTTTTTGTGTTGATGATAATGATGTTCTAGTGTGGTGTTCTTGAAGGGGGAGTTGATGTTGTAATAACTCCTCGTGCATATGTGTTAAGTTGGCATTTTGATGCCGAGGGAGAAAAGGGTTTTGGTAGAGACAGTGGCTAGAATGCCACAAAATAAAATTATAACACTTGATTTAGAAAGATGAAAATATAAAAAAAATAAATTAAAATAAAATATAAAACATGTAAGTCTCACAATAAAAGTAAAATATTTTTTTTCCAAATATTATTTCTCTTCTTCTATTCAAATACACCCCAAAGGTAATTACTTTTCAATTATTGAGATATTTCCATAACATTCTTCTAGGAGTTTTTGAACTCCCCAAAGTTAAGAAGGGATGTTTCACCACAACTAGGGATGAAAATGAGTTAGGTCGTCGTTTATCAGGGATCTTTGGTTTAGTCTATTTAAGGCTTGATCTCGGTTGATTTGTTTATTATAAAGATCATTTAAGATTTTTTTGAAAAATATGTTTAAATAAAAATGTCATAATCAAGCTTTAAAAAAAGTCTGTTACTTGTCAGGATGACCTATGTAAGCCTATTTAACATTTTGAGGAAAATAACTATTAAATAAAATAAGACTTTAGATTTTCAATTTTTTTACAAATTTTAGAGTTTAATTAGAATGTATTGATAATGTAAATATTTTTTATTCAATCATCTAATTATATATTGTCATTGTTAAATTTTGTAGTAATAATCAAATAGCATATTTAAGATCATTTATGATTGAATGATATTGTAAAAAAATTATATATATTTATAAAATAAGTAATTATCAGTTTTACTCTTAGTTCATAAATTTTTTTTTTTAAAAAATAGTCTATAATCTCTATTAGTAATTATTGATAAGGTAGCATATATTTAAACATGTTACAATACATATCACTTTAATATAATCACTAGCCATCCCGACCTTAGTCGGAACCAAGTTCGTAGTTCTAACGTAAAATAATATAATACCACTAAGTGAGGGTGAGGGTAGGGACTATTTGAATACAATTTATGAAAACTGCCGTAAATAGGAAATTTTTGAAGACTATAATTAAATTTAACCATATTTAATTTACAACATATTTAAGCAATAACTTTTTATAAAGGTTCCGTATCAGAAAATCATTTTAGTTAGTTTCTAATATTTTACTATTTAAAAAGTTTTGTTTAATTGTTTAATAAATAAACTTAATTTTAATAATTTTAACATTTTTTAAAATATTACTTAAAATAATATTTTTTTAAAAAACACTAACTTCAAACTTTTAATTTTATATTTTATTTTTATCTTTAAAATATTAATTAAATTTCTTTTTACTCTTTTTAAACAAAATAAATTTCTATTATTTTAACCATTGTACC
>PYAF01003466.1:87207-108227 GCA_007407185.1 Glycine tomentella
GCTCAAGTGCCAATGTCAACGAATAGGATGTTTTTGCTAAATATTCAACATGACATTCCAAGATGTTTAAAAGCATGTTTCAAAGATAATTCTTGGCTTTGGCACATGAGATACGGGCACTTGAATTTTGGAGGCTTAAAGTTATTATCAAGTAAAGGAATGGTGAAGGGTTTGCCTCCAATTAATCATCCGGATCAAACATGTGAAGGATGCCTTCTAGGAAAGCACTTCCGAAACAGTTTTCCACTAGAGGCTTCTAGTAGAGCAAAGAAACCTCTAGAACTTATTCACACGGACGTGTGTGGACCCATCCATCCACTATCTTTTGGTAAAAACAAATATTTTCTTCTATTCATTGACGATTTTAGCCGAAAGACATAGGTCTATTTCCTAAAAGAAAAAATAGAAGTCTTTGGAATGTTCAAGAAGTTCAAAGCTTTTGTGGAGAATCAAAGTGGCCTTACCATAAAGGCAATAAGATCGGGTAGAGGAGGAGAATTCACATCAAATGAATTCAAGGAGTATTGTGAGACAAACGGACTTTGTCGTCCTCTAACGCTTCCGTATTCCCCACAACAAAATGGCGTGGCGGAGAGAAAGAACCGGACGATTCTAGACATGGCTAGAAGCATGTTGAAGAGTAAGAGAATGCCAAAGGAGTTTTAGGCTGAAGCCGTTGATTGTGCGGTTTATCTACTAAACCGCTCTCCCACAAGGAGTGTTCAAGACAAGACACCCATTGAAGCCTGGAATGGAAGAAAATCGGGCATCTCACATCTACGAGTATTTGGAAGCATGGCGTATACACACGTGCCGGATCAAAAGAGGTCAAAACTCGATGACAAGAGCGAGAAACTAATTCTTGTAGGATATGACTCAAGCTCAAAGGGTTACAAGCTTTACAATCCTCAAACTCGCAAAGTTATCTCAAGTAGAGATGTAGTGTTCGATGAAGAAGCAACTTGGGATTGGAATACAGAAGAGGAAAATTATAATTTTCTTCCTTATCCATATGGAGATATCTCAAGGAATGAAGAAAACTTGGAAACTCCAGAACCTTCTAGACCACCATCATCACCAACACGTGGAGGACAAGAAACACCACCTTCAGAAGGAGAGTCAAGTAGAGTTCAACATCGTACAAAGAGCATTGATGAGCTATATGAGGTAACCCAGTCTTTGAATAATCTAACACTATATTGTCTCCTAGCAGATAGTGAACCTATAAGCTATGAAGATGCGGTGGAAAATAAGAAGTGGTGACACACGATGGAGGAAGAGATCCATGCAATCAAAAAGAATGATACATGGGAACTTGTTACTCTTCCAAAATGTCATAAAACTATTGGCGTGAAATGGGTGTACAAGGCCGAGAAGAATTCTAAAGGAGAAGTAGAAAGATACAAGGCCAGATTAGTGGCTAAGGGATATAGCCAACGAGAGGGGATCGACTACGACGAAGTGTTTGCACCTGTTGCTCGTCTTGAAACTATAAGGTTGATGATCTCTTTAGCCGCTCAAAACAATTGGAGGATTTATCAGATGGATGTCAAGTCTGCTTTCCTAAATGGCTATCTTGAAGAAGAGGTCTACATCGAGCAACCTTTGGGATACATTACGAAAGGACAAGAGCATAAAGTTCTGAGATTAAAGAAGGCATTATACGGATTGAAGCAAGCACCGAGGGCATGGAATAGCAGGATTGACAAGTATTTCCAGCAGAATGGCTTCATGAAATGTTCTCACGAGCACGCGTTATACACCAAGGTGAGTAAAAATGGAGATCTTATGCTCGTGTGCCTGTACGTGGATGACTTGATATTCACAGGTAGCAATCCAGTAATGTTCAAGGAGTTCAAAAAAGTTATGGTTCGAGAGTTTGAGATGACAGACATTGGGTTCATGTCATCTCACGTCGAAACAGGGAAATTCTAGCCCTTGAAAGCAGCCCACTTCGGAGTCAGGTAAAACAAAAGGAGGATGGAATATTCATATCTCAAGAAGGCTATGCAAAAGAAGTATTAAAGAAATTCAAGATGTTTGATTGCAAGCCCATGAACACACTGGTGGATTGCAATCTCAAGTTGTCAAAAGATGATGAAGGATACTTGGTGGATCCAACGCAATACAAGAGTTTGGTTGGAAGTCTGCGGTATCTAATCTGCACAAGGCCAGATATTCTCTACGGAGTTCGACTAGTAAGTCGATATATGGAAGCACCTACAATAAATCACTTGAAGGCAGCAAAGAGGATATTTCGCTACATCAAAGGTACGATTGATTATGGGCTGTTTTATTCACCTTCTGATCACTTCAAGCTAGTTGGATACAATGATAGTGATTGGGCCGGAGACATTGATGATCGTAAGAGTACAAGTGGGTTCGTGTTCTAATGGGAGATACAACATTCACGTGGAGTTCTAAGAAGCAACCTATTGTTACTCTCTCAACATGTGAAGCTGAATATGTAGCTGCTACAGCATGTACGTGTCACGCGATATGGCTAAGGAGATTACTAAATGATCTTAAGTTATTTCAGAAGGAAGCAACGGAGATATATGTAGACAACAAGCCAGCTATTGCTCTAGCAAAGAATCCGGTCCACCATGATCGAAGTAAGCACATCGACACGAGATTTCATTACATTAGAGAATGTGTGGCTAAGAAGGAGGTCCAGATACGATACACAAAGTCACTTGATCAAGTTGCAGACATCTACACAAAGCCCCTCAAGTATGAGACGTTTCAGAGATTACGAAATATGCTTGGCATCACTAAATCAAGTTTAAGGAGGGCTGTTAAAATATAAACTTGATTTTGGGCTTAAAATGTTTATTGTACTAATAGTCCATATTTGTAGTCCAAGATCTAGAAAGATCTTGTAAGTGGTAGTAGTTAAAGTCTCTAGAATATTGTAGTAAAATATCTAAATCTAGAATAATCCATAACTACAAGATACATGTATAGAATTATCTAGACTATAGATAAGTTGAGTGGTTTCTAGAATCTTCCATGTACTAGTATAAATAGGGGTCATCCCCTACATTTATAGGCAAGCAATTATCAATACAAGTTCTAAGTTATAAAAATTGTCTCCACTCTTCCATAAATTCTCCTCTCTTATATAAACATAATATCTCTTCCATAACATATAAGCCTCCTATTTCCAACAATAATTAGTTTCACATTTGTCAAAAATTTCCATGGACAGAGGAAATTTATTCTGATCTTCCATTTCAGGCCTTGGAGGAAGTACGAAAAATTCAACCCAAAAGAACACTTTTTACCGGTAAGTTTAGCTTAAGCCTTGTAGTTACTTAATGCTTGATTTAATTTCTTGCCTTAATCTACTTCAATTCATTGATCATGCATTTAGGAAGCCTGATAGAACCTCTCTAGAATTTCATAATTGGTAAATAAATAAAAAATGTAGGGCAATTAGTATTTTACTTTTTCCATCAATGTACAATGCTTTAGAAAAATAATTTTTCAATATCTCCTTATTGGGAATTTGAAGGTATAATGCATCTAATGGATCATGAAGAAGTGAATGACTCCCTTGCGAAACTATTGGAGTCTGAAGGCCTTGATGCACAACTGAGCTATGATGGGCTTCGTATACCAATCAGACTCTAGTTTGTATACAGTCTCAGTCACAAGGCAACTATTTTTTTTTTTCTCAAAGAGAAATTATTAAATAAACATTCAAATGATTTTATAAGTTCATCCATTCTGCAGGTTCCTGCAACTATTCTACCTTCTTTTTCTCATGTTTGCTTGTAGATGTGGACAGTAGATATGAATAAAATCATGTCATTTAATACAACGCATGAAACAAATAGAGCAATTGTTTAACAGGAGAAAACAAAAGTTAATTTATTAAGGGGAAAAAACAGAAAAGAACACCTATCTTGATTAGTGTTATTAGTAGGATTGTCTTTCTGTTGATCAAAAAGACAAAAACAGTCGCTTGTGTTTAAAAGGTGTGCTACGTGCACTCACACTCATAGATTTAGAAGTTTACTTGTTATCAAACCAGTTAGCTTAATTAGCTCTGTCAAGCATGGGAAGATTTACATTATAAGAATATATTAGTTATTGCTCTTAATAACTTATACGAATGGTTAGTAATGTGGCGCCATGGAGGGTCGAAATATATTAGTTATTGCTGTTGAGCAGTGGGTGACTTTGATGCTGCAGTTGGTAAATTACGGTAGGGGCTTTTCTATCTACAACTAATAAAGGATGATTTGAATCTTTTTTTATAAGTATTTAATATGATATTAATGAAGGATGATTTGAATCTTTTTTTCATAAGTATTTAATATGATTTGATAACCTTTTTCCCTATTTTTTGGCTCTAATTTTTTTATTTAATCAGAACTTCAAGAGGATAATGAGATCAATCCAAGGTGCTCTTATTGTTGCTTCAACTCTTCAAATAGTACTGGGCTTCAGCGGTCTCTGGCCTAATTTGCAAGGTTGGCCAAAGTTCTTAACTAAGTGGATGCATCATGCTTTTTCTATCTTTATATATCTAGCGGTCTCTGGCCTAATGATAAAAAGGCTTTTCTGGAGAAAAGAAATTTGTTGGTTAACCAGTCTTGATCCTTGTTGGGTACATGTTGGGTAAAACAACAGTCTCGATTCATATGTAATTATGTATAACAATTTCTTATTTCTTAAATTTGAAAGTAGATCTTAGTCAAAAGTGACAACAGTAACCTCATTTGAAAAAAAAATGACAGAAACTAAGAATACTAAATTGATTTTAAATACTAATTTAGGCTAACAATTCTTGATGTACAAGGTTGGAATGGTGATAACTGGTAACTTTTTCACTCATGATTTGAATTTCCCTCAAACTTGATATTTATTTGGATAGAACAATACAATCATATATGTTACTTGAGAAGATTGGGTGCTATGAATGCTGATTTTTATTACAAACTCCTTGTACTTTTGTAGTTATATCATAATGCAGTTTCTTCACTCTGGCTTTACATTTGATTTCATTTATTTTTGGACCATAAGGGAAAGGCAACAGGAGGAAAATCAACTGGAGATAAAGAACCTACCAAAGCCAAGGCAAAACCTGCTGATAAAGAAATGGCTGAGAAAGAGAATGAAGTTAGCGTCAGTTTGCTTAATATTCAAGTTGGATTAATTCACAAAGCATGGAAGCATCCATCTAAGCTGATATTAATAGAGTCTGATGCTTCTGTATTTTGATATGTTTGATGTGAATATTAATATCAATGAACTTGAATTATGCAGTTTGCTAGTTGAGGAGATAGATGTTGGGGAGGACAAAGTGCGACAGGTTGTTAGTGGTTTGGCAAAGTACTGCAATCCTGATGAGTTGATGGTAATGTAGTTTCTTAACTGTGTGCAATGGTTGGTTGTATTCATTTTTCATTGTAATTAACTCTTATGTTTCTGCTGTTTGATTTCATTCTGTAGAATCGTCGTGTGGTAGTTATAACAAATGTCAAACCTGGAAAAGTACGGGATGTGATGTCTCAAGGATTGGTATTGATGCTCATACTGGTTGCATTTGCTAAATTGCTTTGCTGTGTGTAGCTTTTGATGGTCAAGTAATCTTAAAGGCATATATGCATTTGGCTCCCCTTTGCAGGTCTTATGTGCTTCGAATGAAAGTCCAACCATTGTGGAGCCCTTGCTCCCTCCAAAAGGATCACAACTTGGGGAACGTCTTTCTTTTTCTGGGTAAGCTGTTAAAAATCTTTTAGATGAGGCAGTCAGTAATGTATTTCATGGTTGAGTAGCTTGTTTTATCCTCTATCTAAAATATTTAGAGTGAATATCTCTATTTCATCCAACTATGTCTTGGTAGCTAGAAGTTCATAGTTTGCCGTGGTCTAGTCCCTTTTCTAAATTTGTATCTTATTACTATAGCAATACATCTTTGCTAATGGATTGGGATATAGTACATACAGAGTTGTGGAAGAGAGAGAGGTGACAAAAGAGGTGTGGAATAGAGGGAGGTGTAAAAAAGGGATAGATAGAAAGAGAGGTGCAAAAGAGAAAGGGAAGGGTGAGACAGGTGCAGCACAGACAGAGCGTGCACTAAAATTCGGAGGTGAGAGAGTTCAAGTGACACTATGGCAGAGGAGAAATTTCCAAATTTTTTTATTTTAGGTGTTAGAATTTTCTTTACCTTAAATTTATCTCCTGGTATTAAATGCTACAATTTTCTTTACCTTAAATTTTGCTTATATTGATTCTGGAATTTTGTTCATGAAAAGTAGACATAGGTTATTGAATATACTTGTTGCCAAAAAAAAAAAAAAAAATTAAACGATACTAACTACTTTCTTGTGTTTGCAGCATTTTATATGTTTATTACAGTGACAAAAGTGAATAATACCTGCAGTAGCGGTGAAAGCACTCCTGAAGTGTGGCCAGTTGGTGAATCTAATGGTCAAGGGTATTATTCTTGCACTGTATTGTCTGCTCATTGATATTTAATTTGTCGCTTGTTGCCAGATTGAAGCAATGCTTATCTGTTTTCTTTGACCTTTACCCGTGTCTCTCAGCCAGTCATAAGGCAAGCATCACTTATATCATATTTTCTGTGTATAACCTTGTCCACCATTCTTAATGAATTGGAAGTTTCAATTTGAGATACTTAAGTTATCTAATGCTTTTATTATACTAATTTGAATGGTGACCTATCAATCATACCCATTAGCTTGTATGTTGGCTCAATAATAAATATATATAGACATTTTAAATTAAAAATAATAGGAATAATACTTTCATTTTTAGTATTAATATTTAATTTTACTTTTGGTTAGACTAAATTATTTTTAATTCAATATAAGTAAAAATCTGAACATTTAAACTAACATACAGCTTGATATCAGCTAAAGTATGCTCAAATATATACTAAAAAAAAAAACTTATCTACTAATCAAAGTCGGTTCTTCATACCCACCGTAGTAGAAATGACACTAATCAAAGTCGGTTCTTCGTACTAACCGTAGTAGAAATGTCACTAATCAAAGTCGGTTCTTCATACCAACCGTGTTTGAATAGCCACTAATCAATGTCGGTTATTATGCCAACCGTGTTTGTATAGCTATTAATCAAAGTCGGTTAGCTTTTAGAATCGTAGTTGAAATGATGGATTTTTTTTTAAATCAATTAATCAAAGACGGTTCATACAATAGAATCATAGTGGATATCTCAATATTCAAACACGGTTGGCATAATAACCGTAGTTGAAATAACTTTTCAAAGTCGGTCCACCGACCGTAGTGAAAATACACACAAATCAACGACGTCTATATCGACGACAATCGTAAGACCGTAGTAGAAATGCGCCCAGAACCGTAGTGGAAAACAGCTTTTGTAGTAGTGACTTCTCTATTTTTTTTATTTCGTTTAATAGTTATTTAGTTTTTGTATTTTTAATTAGTGTGGCACTCTTGTTGATAAATTTTAGCAAATAATATAGAAAAAATCTTCCTTCGTGTGTGTTTACAATTGAAATTTTAACATTTCAACTACTTTTTAAGAAAAGAAAAGGTTTTCTTTGTTCCCCTCTTCTCCCATACATATAAAATCACTTTTTTTTTTATAATATTCTAGTGCTCGATCGTTTGATGTCTAGAATATTTTAGAATAATTATATTTTATTTTGTCTTAATTTGATGTTTATTACACTACCATGATAATGATAATATTATCATGTCTCTTATCCTTAGATCCTATATATCTAATCACTAATAGAAAAACTACTTTCCACATCGGTTATTTTTGACATTCGACATTGGTTTTGAATCGATGTTGAATCAGGCGACGTTGAAAGTATGGAAGTTAACATCGGTTTTGAAAACTGATGTTAACGAAATTATACAACATCGGTTTTTAGTAAAAAATCGATGTCGCTATGTAACGAATAAAACTTAAGAACAGTAAAACGTACACTACAACATCGATTTTCTTAAGAAAACCAATGTTGTTATATTACATCAACATCGGTTTTCATTGAAAATCGATGTTAAGTTACAATACAACATCGATTTTCAATGAAAATCGATTTTGATGTAATTTAACAACATCGATTTTAAGAAAATCGATGTCCCTGTGTCTGTAATTTAACGTATATCAATAATAATAACATTAAAGATTGACTCTACTTTCCTTTTTTACCATTATCAACCATCTTTCACTTTCCATATAACAAGTGGATCCTAAACAGAATCACAAATAATCTTGCATCGAGGTTGTGATGCTAAAGCATACTGAAAATGAATCCCCAAGGTTAATACAATACAATATTTATCCACCATCTTCACAGATACAACATTTTAAGCAATCAATATAAGCAGCTAATGTTGTGGTATTTAGTTGGAGCAAACAAATAGTTAGTCAAAATGAGGGGAACTTTTAAGCAGCCAATGTTGTAATCACTAGCTAGACCTTTAACACTTCAAAGCAACTTTTACTTTTAGGTCCATCACAATTCTCCCTTAACAACATTATTTCTGAAGAAATGCTTAGCAACACCATTATTTGAGAGCTTGACCAATCCAATGAATAAAACAGACTCTAACAGTGTAAAAAATTAAACTCTCAAATAAAGGCCACAATTGTTATTCTATTATCGACCCTAAATTATTCAACTAGCCATCTAAACAAGTTTATCAATTCCATAACATTCAATCCTAACCATTAACCACATTCTAACAACAAACACAATGTAAAGGCTAACATAATGCCTAAATAAAATTAAGAGCTTTGTATGATTTATTTATCAGTTTGTTGCTATGATTTCTATGATATAATCCCTCAACCTCATTAGCACCAACAGAAGCAAAGCAGAAATAGTCTTAAACTTCTATCTTTTGCAATCCACAAACAAAAATTAAGATCATGAGTTGTCAACTAATTGTAACTGATCTCCTTATTGTTGTATTAAAATACATGCCCAAAGAAATAACATAAAAATTACCATAACTTTACCAAATTGATAACATAAAGAAATAACATAAAAAAGCATCTAATCGCACTAATTCCATCAGTCATTCTAGAGTAACCAGTGATCATTTCAGTCCAAAAAACATCGTTCATTGAAGTGGTTTGCTTAATTTCAAGAGTAGATCATTTCTCATTAACTAATTTTCATCTTAATCTAATGTGCTCAATGGAAACATATCACTGCACTCAACAAAATAAAAAATGATAGATTATACAAATGATTTAGTTACTATTATATACAAAATCCCTAGCCATCTTCAAGTCCCCTCACCATTCTCAATATACCGATTCATATATTTATGAAATCAACACCACTCAAACATCACTAAAACCTAATAATGTTTATCATTCAAAAGTAAAGTAATCCCTAGAGCATGGCCCAACAACATGAGATATTGGTGAATTGAAAATTTGTAATATTTTTGGGTAGAAAATAATAAAAAAAGAATGGAGAACTTACCTTGTATGCTTCACTCTAGTTCTATCTCCTAGCAACATCTACTACAACGATCGAACGACAAAAATCTAAAACTTCGAAGAACAAAGAGAGAAACCGGTTAAGTTGAAACAACCAAAAGCCACTTGAATGGAAAAATCAAATGTGAAAAAGTGAAAGCTGGCAACCACGCAAGAAGCGAAATAGAATGTACCTGAGCACGAGTGAGACCAAGAATGCGAGCAGTGAAGAGCGACACTGGAAGCTCCAATGAAGAAAGCGAACCAAGGTAGTGAAGAACGCGAACAAAGGTAATGAAGGCTGAGAGAACGCGACAGTCGTGAAGTCACAAAAGTGAAGGGTTTTTATTTTGGGGCCAGAGATTTTATAGTAACAACAATAACAACATTGGTTTTGAAAGAAAAACCGATGTTGGCTATTTTATGTTAACATCCATTTTCAAAAAAGCCATAAAACTGATGTTAATGTCTATCTGTTAACATTGGTTTTCCAAAATAACCTTAAAAATCGATGTTAATGTCTATTTGTTAACATCGGTTTTCCAAAATAACCTTAAAATATGATGTTAACGTATTCTGTTAACATCGATTTTTAAGATTTTCAGTAAAATCGATGTTAATATAGCACGTTAACATCGATTTTAAAGAAAACCGATGTTAACTATGTCCTCTTAATTATGAATTTGCCACCGCGTTTTCATTAACATCGATTTTTGATAAAATCAATGTTAAGTTAGCGATGTTAAAACCCATTTTTTTAGTAGTGAATACATTTGTTATCTTGATTAGAGAATTCAATTAGGCAAGATAAGTCTCTCTATATCTATCTATATATCAATATATATATATATCTCTCTCTCTCTCTCACTGTGTGTGTGTTTTTAATAATTTTGACACAATTTTTTTAAAGAGAATTTGTAGCATGAATGCTTCAAAAATAGAACAATGACATCCAAATTTGACAGATAAATGTAAATTATATTATGAAGTAAATATTAAAAACAAAATTATTAGTTTTTGAATATTTTAAGATAAATATTTGAAAAATAATTATAACTTTTTACAATTTTAAGAAAATTAATTTTATAAATAAAATATAATTTTGTATAATATAGTTAAAATTATAAAAAAATATGATTCTCATAACTGGTAAAAGATAAATTAAAACTGAATCTTGTAAAAAAACTGGACGTATATTGTTTTTATCCTACTCTCATCTAATTTATTTTAAATACCAAACAAGTCTTTAAAGGATAACATAAAAAATTATGTACCCTATTGTCCGGAGGTTCCACGCTATACGCAAGTAAGGGGTTACATACGTAAAGAGACTGTTTCCGGATTCGAAACCATGACCAACAAGTCACCAAATCACAAGTTTACTGTTGTTCCAGAGTTCACCCCTTAAAGGATAACATCTCTTTTCAAAATAATCACATTTACTCATTTTGATTATTGGTGTCAATGTCAAGAATGCTAGCTAGTAAAAGTTTCTATTCTCTTTTTCTCGTATTTTCTTTTAGTAAATCCTTTTCTTACCATCTTATATATATATATATATATATTGTCCTTTTTATCTTCTTTTTCATAAGAATCTCTGTAATTAGTATTTTAATTTAATTTTTAAACATTTTTATTTCTGAATTGGCTACCCTTTTGCTTGCAGTAACCAACATTTGTTCCACCAGTGATCCTTCTTCTTGAGATATAAATTACAAGGTGATCCAAGACTACCATGGTTTTTATTAATCTCCATATGACATCCAATCGAGTGTTATTTATCAATTATTTTTGGTAAATTGAAAAATTAAAAATATACTATGTTGAAATTAGGCGAAATCATGGCCTAGTTTTTTTTCCAACCAAAAAACAAAATTAATTGTGTCGATAAAGAATAAGGTATCAACAGGACCATGGCTGATACTATCGACTAAGATCTCCTTTTGAGCAGGAGTAGCTCCAGAAATTTAGGGAAGAAGAAGATAACAAATAAGGATATTTGCTTAGTAATGATTGGTTAATTACTGACACGTGTCACTAGGACTAATAGAAAATATATTTTTCTACTTACTGAGCTATTACAATTTAAAGTAACTAAGAGATATTGAATCAACGTGAAACATAATCCCGCAACTGAATAGATGTAGTTCAAATATAATAACAACAACATTGGACATAATTGATATAGCAGGATCCAAAATCTTTAACATTTCTTACAATTTTTGTCATTTATTCTCTTTAATTAATTTATGTTTCATGCAATTCTTTCTTCTATATTTCTTTTTCCAAAATCTAAACTCATTTTAATCTTCATTTCTTCTCTAAACTCATTCTTATTTCCTTGTTATTCTTTACTTTTCTGTAACTTTTACATTGTGTTGCATTTTAATTCAATTTACATTTTGAAAGCACATTATTTTTCTGTCATTTTATCTTTATTTGCATTTCAATTGGATTTACTTTCAAAACATTTTACTTTACTAATATTTTGATCTATTAATATTGTAACTTTACTTTTTAATCGAATTTGATTATGTTTACTTGTTTTAAAAAGCATCTTCATTGTCAAATATTTTTACCAAAATTTGTAAATTTCATGTATGGGCTAGACAGGGTCTAGGTGGACTCCAAATTCTGCACGTCGGATGGTGATTCGGCTTTGTTTAGGGAAGGGACCTACAAAACAAAGTAAAGACATTCTGACGCTCAAGTAAGCACATCAATTATATAAAGAATAACTGAGTGTTATTTCATAAGGGTAAAAGTATGAGTATTCAATTAGGTACTCAAGTATGAATAGAATGTATTGTATTCTAAGTGAGTTAAAGAGAACCTGTATGGTTGTATTTATAGTGTGGAGTATGGACCTTGGGCCTTTGTTTATTGATAATCTATTGATAAGATAATAACAGATAATAACATGTAGTTATCTAGTTTAAATAGAAGATAATGTGTACCTTATTGGTATACTGTTACTTGTAAATAAGTAACAGCTTGTAGATAACTTGTTGAGATATTATATGATAAGGTGGTTGCACATATTTGAAAATCTAGGCATATTTGATATGCTTTTAATAAGGAGATAATATTGTAGACGTTTGTGCTCCTGTAGAAGTTCGACGTTCGTGTTCCTGTAGCAAGGCTGTCAGGGAGGTCGGACAAGCGTGTTCGGGTTGACACTTGCATAATGAATAAGCACTATTAATGTGGCAGTGATGACATGGAGGGTGTTCACGTGTAAAGTGACCTTTATGAGATGACCACGTGTCATTTTACTATTTTGGACTATACATAAGCCCCCCCAGCCTCTGAGCCAATGTATGGGCGAAAGAGGGTGAAAAAGTGTTGATACTGAATGGCCAGTGTCATAGTAGTATGATGAATATTATCATCCACCGAGGGTGGACAAGTAATGTCATGTGTCGAGGTTAATAACTCTGTGTGTTACCAAGAGCTTGTCTTGGGTCTTCATGCTGGGAACTTATCCTGTTCTTTGGACCAAGGGTGAACCTTGGTTGTTTATGCCAAGATGGATCCTGGGATTTGTAAGGTCTACCCCGTAATGGAAATTACAAACCTTTTACCAAGGACGGCCTTGGGTTTTTATGCCAAGAGATCATCCTGGTCTTTGGACCAAGGGCGGACCTTGGGTTTTGTAAAGTAATATCATGAACCTAGACAACGTAGTCAGGGTTGCGCATGCTGAGCTGTCTAAGGTAGACTGTTTAGTGGACAAGTCTGAACTTTGCAGGTGAGTGATGCGTCGGTGATGATGAACTTTGCCAAAGTATGACTGTTTGATTTGATTTTTGAAAACATACGTTATGTTCTCATTAATGCAAGCAGCCGTGTGCCGCCCACTCACCATTACCCGTGTCCACGTGTCACTCAAGGAGTGACCATGTTTTTGGAGATCATGCAGTAGTGGGTAAATGTTGTTAATCACGATGTGGGCTTCTAGGGAACGTTTCAGAACCCCGCCAATAACCGTTGAGCCTTACTCCTCTTTAAGTAGATGAGATTTCTGCCATTTCCACTACCTGTGTCCTTGCTTTCCTGAATCTTCTTCTTCACTCTTCTTCTTGTTGAAGCTTCCATTTTCTTTCAAGGTAACAAAAAATGTCTGTCTCACCTATTTTTGATTCTGCTTTAGGCATGGGTGGTAGTGATTCTGGTGGTTCTGTTGAACAGCGTGTTATGCGCGATGTGATCTCCGTTGAGGAGGACACTCTTGTAGGTGTTTCTGATGGGTCCTTGTCTTCTAGGCGGAGGACCAGTTCTCGTCAAGCTGGCGAAGGAATTTCTATTCTTCGTTAGCAGGTAAGGGTTTCTGCCGCCTCTAGGGCGAACGAGTCTTTGTCGTTCACCATTCTTACTCCATCTTTGGGGACAATGAGGCAAAGTAGCTATGGAGTCATTAGAGCTTTCTCATAAGTGTGTCATAGTCCGGATGCTGGGTTGCCGCTGGCTATTTCAATCATTCGTGGCTATGAGGGGTTGAGGGAAAATGTTCTGTAGAAAATTTCCACTCTAATGAGGGAGGTAAAAGTGCAGAACCTCGTCCTCAATATCTCTGTTGAAGTGGGTGGAGATCGTCTCACCCGGATAGTGTGGAGATTGTCTCACCAGAGCCGCCAAGACATAAGAGTAGATTAGCGACTGAACTATTGCGTGTCAAGAACGACGATGATCAGACACACTCAAGATAGAGTTTTGCTGAAGGAGAAGATGACGAGAGCAAAGTGTAGGCTGCCATCTTTTATGTTTCTTGCTTTGTTTTTACTTTTTGGCCGTGAAGGCGTTGTAAAGCGTTAACAAATTAATGAAATGTTCTTTTTGCTTTCTTTCTTCTGTGTCTTCTTTATTCTTCTTTGCATTGCATACCGTATAAATGAATATAAGCCACTTGACTTGTGTTGTTCATTATGAATTGAGACCTTGTAACTGATATCGTCCCATTTTTCTTGCTAAACTGTCAAGTGACTTGAAATAGCAAGAGTGCCTCTTGGGTTTTGCACTGTCTAGGTTCCCACTGTGTGCTAAGAATATGTCTTAGGCTTAGTAAGTGTCGAGGGTTGACCATGGACATCTATGTTGAACTCTTGTTTTTGCAAGTGGCTAGGTCTTTTAGCTTAGCTTTGTCAAGGTTCTGCATGAGTTAAAAATACCAAGGTTGCTTCTTGGGTTTGCAATATCGAGGGGGGACTCTTTTATCGAGGTTCCCACCAGATGAAAGTACCAAGAGTTTTTTCGGTTTGATTTGTCGAGGGCGGACCTTTGTATTTGTCTAGTCTAGTGCGAAGGGCTCGTAATATGACTTTGTTGGCTGCTTCCACCTGATCGTTAGTCTATGGGTGCTCAACAGAAGTGACCAGGTGTTTGATACCTAGCCGTGTGAGAAAGTTCTCTTATGTCTGTGCCTTGAATTGTGTACCGTTGTCAGTAACGATAGCATAGGGTAGACCGTATCTGCATATGAGATGTTTCCAGGTGAAGGTTTCAACTTCCTGGTGTTATCTCTCTTAGTGGCTTTGCCTTGATCCACTTAATGAAGTAGTCGATTGCCATCGGTAAAAACTTGATCACCCCTAGAGCTCTAGGAAATGGTCCAAAGATGTCCATACCCCACATAGCGAAGGGCTATAGAGAGGAAATGGTATGAAGGTTGTCAGGGGGAATCCGTGGGATGTCCGCAAACTCCTAACACTTTTTACATTTACGTGCAAACTTGAAGGTGTTAGGAGTTGGCCAGTAGTATCCTGCTCGTACTACTTTGGTGGCTAGGGAGCGTGCTCCTGTGTGGAGTCCATAGATCCCTTCATGGAGTTCTCTCAGGACGTAGTCAGCCTATAAGCTGTCCAGAAATTTGAGTAGAGGCGCTGTCCAGCCCTCTTTTGAATAACTCGCCATCAATGATGACATAGTAGCTGACTTTCCTTTTCAAATGTCAGGCATCGCTTTCATCTGCTGGAAGTGTTCCTTTTATGAGAAAGTCTTTGCAGGGGTCATCCAATTGATCTCTTCCAACTCAACAACCATTACCACTTGGGTGTCAATGGTGGGTTTTTGGAGTGTTTGTTGGATTATTGTTTTGAGGTGCCCGGTCTTTTTGGTACTGGCCAGTTTAGATAGCAAGTCAGTCCTGGTGTTACTCTCTTGAGGTATATGATACATCTCAAAACAATCGAAATTGTCAATGAGTGTTTTGGCTAGATGGTAATACTGGAGGAGTATGGCTTCTTTAGTTTGATACCTGTTTGATAAGTCGGAATAGCATCTCAGACATTGAGCCCCGACTTCTTTCACGAGTTTGAGTCCTGCTGTGAGTACCTCGTACTTGGCTTGGTTGTTTGAGGCCTTGAAGTTAAGCTTGAGAGCTTGTTCTAGCGAGATATTGTTGGGTCCTTCAAGTATGATGCCTGCTCTGCTTCCTTGTATGTTGGATGCTTCGTCCACGTAAAGGTTCCACCAGTCTAGGCTGTAGTTGTCTCTTCTTGCAAACTTTGCTAGGAAGTCTGCCATGAATTGTATCTTTATAGGACCGCATGGTTCATATTGAATGTCAAATTCTGACAGTTCGACTGACCATGCCACCATCCTTCCTGCCAGTTCTGTTTCCATAGTACATATTTAATTGGATAGTTAGTCTTAATTATCACTTGGTGACTTTGGAAGTAAGGTCGAAGATGCCTAGTGGAGGTGACCAGTGCCAAGGCTATCTTTTCAATCATTTCATAGCGTTTCTTGGCATCATCTAGCATTCGACTAGTAACGTAGATAAGGAGTTGGTGGTTCCCGTCTTCTTGGACGAGTGCTGAGCTGACAGCTTCGTCCGCAACCGAGAGGTATAAGAGCAACGATGCTCCCTGTCGAGGTCGACTCAAGACAGGTGGCACAACGATCGTCTTTCTGAATTCCTCGAATGCTTGCTCGCAGGTATCATCCCATAAGAATGGTTATGTCTTATTGAGCAGCTTGTAGAAAGGCTTGGCTTTGTCAGCAAGTTTCGGAAGGAATCTTGATAAGGCCGCAAGTCTTCCGTTCAGTCTTTGGACTTCGTTAACGTTAGCTGGGCTATGCAACTGTAAAATGGTTGAGCATTTGTCCGGGTTGGCTTCAATTCCTCGGTGTGTGATCATGAAACCAAGGAATTTGCCACCGCTTACCCCAAATGTGCATTTTCGGGATTGAGAAGCATGTCATACTTTCGGACTTCTTCAAATACTTCTTCCAGGTCTGCTACATGTTGGGCTATACTTTGGGATTTGACGACCATGTCTTCTACATAGACCTCAACATTGCGTCCGATCTATTTTTTGAAGACATAGTCCATTAGTCGCTGGTACGTAGCTACTGCGTTCTTGAGGCCAAAGGACATGACTCTGTAGCAGTAGTTGACATTTTCAGTAATGAAGGTTGTCTATTCTTCGTCTGGTGCATGCATCCTGATCTGATTGTAACCAGAATATGCATCCAGGAAGCTTAAGATGTGAAATCCAGACGCCCTATCGACCAATATGTTAATATTGGGTGTGGATATGCGTCATTTGGGCATGCCTTGTTGAGGTCTGTGAAATCTGTGCACATGCGCCACTTTCCACTTGCTTTTTTGACCATGAAAACATTAGAGAGCCAGCTAGATACCTGACTTCTCTGATGAAATTGGCTTTAAGCAGCTTGTCTACCTCTTCCTTTACTGCCTTTTGTTTTTCTTCTCCCATATTCTGTTTCTTCTGCGGTATTGGTTTGGCCTATGGACATATTGCCAGCTTGTGGCATATGAAAATAGGGTCAATACCTAGGATATCAGATGGTTGCGAAGTGAACAGAGATGCGTTATTGCGGAGTATATCACCTATATGTCACGACTGGTAAGCTCTTTGCTAAGCTGTGTGCATTGTCCGAGTTTGGTCCCGAGTTGCAGCTTGACTAGTTCTTCGATCGGTTTTGGTCCTTTGTCGATATTCTCATCGCACGGATCCACGTTAAAGGTATCATTATAGCAAGCTGTGTAGACCGTAAGTGTATAAGGGATAGACTCTCTGTCTATATTCATGACCTGGGTGGTGCCCCCGAAGTAGTACGATGTCTGTCTGAGCTCCTGTTGGGAGGATATAGTACCACTTTAAGGCTTTCAACATAACATTGTTTGGCCTACTTTTGGTCTGCCTTTATAGTGACAACATAACATTTCATCTTCAAATGGGGAGTGGAGACGATAACTCCCAACTTGTTCAATGTTTTTCTGCCAATTAGGATGAGGTATGATGTGTCGGCATCCACAATACTGTATCTGATAGTAAAGCTCCTGGAAAGTGAACCCTGACCAAAAGTGGTCATTAGGTCGACATAGCCCAGGGTTTCTACCCTTTCTCTAGAGATACCCAATAGTGGATCTAGGTTAGGCTGTATGGAGATTGACGAGATCTCTAATTTCTGAAAAGTCTTTAGATATAAGACGTCAGTGGAACTGCCCTGATCAATGAGCACATTTGTTACCTTGAAATTGACGATTATGAGGGAAATGACCATGGGGTCATCCTGGTCAAGAGGATTAATTCCCTCGAAATATGCATTGGCGAATGCAATAGGAGGTAGACTTCGTAGTGGAGGAGCATTGAAACAATTTATGTCAATGTTTCGAATGGCATGCAAGTGTCTTTTTCAAGATTGGCTGGATGATCCTCCGTATGAGAAGCCGCCTACAATTGTATGGATTACATGGCGAATATGTTGAGCGGTCTCCTCTTCTTGTTGCAGAGGGGGATGACGTTTGCGTCTAGGTTGCGGTTGTCGTTGCCTCCCTCGATCTTCTACATCATCTCTTCGTCTGTCATTGTCTCTGTTCCTAAACTGATCCCCTTGTCGTCCCTCCTGTCTGTTTTCCACTAGGGAATTATCAGGTCTTTTTACAAAACGTGATAAATGTCGCACTTGGATAAGATCTTCTATCTTGTCTTTCAAGGTCCAACAATCTTTTGTGTTATGGCCCTGACCACGATGGTAGCGACAATATTTGTTAAGGTTTTTTCCTAGCTTCGTGAGAGCTGGCAATGTCACTTGTACTTTCGTATTGAAGGCTTCTTCCATGATGGTGGCTTGATTGACTGTCAGGGGAGTATATCTCTTGAACCTGGGTCCTTTCAGGAGAAGCTGTAGCTTGTGCAGCTTTTGCCTCTTGTCTGACCTCTGTGGGTCGACTTTAGTAGATATTTCATGTTTCTCTTGCTTCTGTCCAACCCGTCGAAGTTTGCTTCTGAACTTTGACATTTCTTCCATCTATATGTAACCTTTGGTTCATTCGTGTATCTCGTCCATGTTAGAGGGAGGTTTCTTGCATAGACTGTCTACGAACTTGCCAGGTCGAAGAGCCAACATCATGGAATGCAGTGCTACCTCGGGATTGAGGTTTCTAATCTGGACAGTCAGTTGCCCAAACCCTTCCATGAACTTGTGGAGAGGTTCGACGTCTGCTTGGCACAGTTTCGCTAGTGCAGTGGATGTTAGCCTATGTGTTCGACTGGTTGTGTACTGTGTGCTGAATTTTTTGACAAGGGTGCCAAAACTGTCATGGACCTTTCAGGGATGCTACCATACCATGTTAAGGCTGCCCCCTTCAGATAGGTAGGGAACACCCGACATAATATGGCATCATTGTTTTTGCTTGTGATAGAAAGGCATCCAGATGTTTGTCGGGGTCGGTGGTGCCATCGTACCTCTCTAAATGTAGAGATTTCCAACCGAACGAAACATTGACTTCCCTGATGCGGTTGATGAGAGGATTGCAACGTGCGTTATGCCTCTTCAGTTGGTAGCCCTGCATTGAACTAAGAATCCCTAGAGGGTTGACAGTTTCTCGAGGATGTGATTCTCCTTGCGTTTGTTCTTCTCTGGTGACAGGGGAACGTTCATCTCTCTAAGGATGTCTGGTTCTAGTTTCCTGTTGATCGTGGTCGGCTTTCAATCATTGGATCTCTTCCTGGTATTTGCTTGTCATCTCCGCCATGCGGTTCTAGAGTTGCTGAATGGTGTCAGCATTCGTCATGGTAGTTTGTAGGGGGTTAGACGCATCGACAGGGGGTGTCGCGTCTAACGTTGGAGCGTGTGCTGACCATGAATGCATACCGACGAGTAATTTGAGTGCGAGGCCGTAAGGTAAGTTTTACCTGGGCCCCACGGTGGGCGCCAAATATTCTTAACAAAATCTGGAAATTCCACGTGTGGGCTAGACATGGTCTAGGTGAACTTCGAATTTTGAACATTGAGCTGTGGTTCGACTTTGTTTAGTAAAGGGACCTACAAAACAAAGTAAAGACATTCCGACGCTCAAGTAAGTACATCAATTATAAGAGAATAACTGAGTGTTATGGAGAATATGAGTATTGAATCATGTACTAAAGTCTGAATGAAATGTTTTGTGTTTAGAGAGAACATGTAAGGCTGTATTTATAGTGTGGAGTATGGCTCTTAGGCCTTTGTTTATTGATAATCTGTTGATAAGATAATAACAGATAATAGCAGGCAGTTATCTAATTCAAATAGAAGAAATGTGTACCTTATTGATATACTGTTACTTGTAGATAAGTAACAGCTTATAGATAGCTTGTTGATATATGATAAGATGGTTGCACCTATTTGAATAGCCCAGTGTAACACCCTTATATTTCAATACATATGTGTGAATTTTCTCATAAAGATTATTAATATGCAATTATAGTTAAAATGACGAAAATGTCCTTGGACATTTTTGAAAATTACAAAAATACTCTTCAGCCCTGAAAAGGTCAGATAGCCTTAAGAATTCTATAAGAACCTGATAAAAGTGCAGTATGCTCCTAGACAATGAATTATTAACATAGTTGGTGAAAGAAATCATAAATTAGAATTTTTAGGAATTTTGGAAGATATTTTGAAAAGAACTCAATCCAGACTAACTCAAGCATCAGAAAAACACAGGAAAAGGATAGATATAATTCATAGAATTTTCTCTTAATCATAGGAGGAATAGACTTATTTAATAAGTCAGTTTAGTAATTTTACTAATTAAAAGCAAAATGGACCAATAAGAATTAAGATAAAGCCACTTGATAAGAAAAGCTTAAATAACATCCTAAAAATGCTACTAAGACTTAAGTTAGTCTCTAAATAATTTTAGAATTTTCAAGTAGGCATTTGGAATTACGCTTCCATAAATGATAGAAACAATTTAAAGATACAAAATAAGTAAAACAAAACACAAAATCTCCCTAAACTAAGCCATTCCACGTGAAGAAGATGGAAATTGGAAAAGCTTGCTTTCCAAACCAAGCTATGGCCGTGTGATATCAAGAAAAATGGAGAAGGCTTGAGAAAATTTAAGCTAAAGGACACTTGGTTGGAAGAAAAGCTTGAATTCTTGCTATTGGTCCATTTGGAAAGTTAAGTAATCATAACTTTGGAGATAATTTCATGACTAAACATAAAAATCTACCAACACCTAGCTACTCCACGTGAGAAAGGAAAGCAAATGAAGATCCATTTTAGCCTTGCCACTTCACGTGTAAATGAGAGAAAAG